>APFE030956986.1:80594-135237 GCA_000404065.3 Pinus taeda | reverse complement strand
ACCATTGAGTTTAAGTTCACATCCCCCCCCGAGAAAAAAACTAGTGAAAATAGGAACTAGGGCTTCAAATGGTGGAATTTTTTTTGGGAGTGGCTGATTGGCCTTGCTCACAGGGAATATTGCTGGTTGATCCAAGGTAGATGGGTCGCTTCTGTCTCATAGGTTACTGTCCCCATGCAACCAGAGTTGCGCAACTGTTCCGTTTGCAGGGGTCTCAAGGGGCTCCAGGGTGCTCGGTTCAATGGATGCATAAGACATTCCTGAGATGGGAGGTGGAACCTTGTCGCCCTAAGCAGTGTCCCCTAGATCTTGGAAATGATGGACCTGGGCATCGGGTGGTGGCCGCTGTGTAGAGTATGCTTTCGGAATCTGATGTTTTGTGTGCCTCCATCATAGACCGTTTTTGGACAGCGGGAACAAGGGCGAATGTGGCTCAATGGGCTCAACTTCCTTGGATTTTCCTATTTTTGGGCCTCAACCCTAGTCTTCTGCATGGCTTCATCGGCTCCCCCTTGGCTCTATCGACTTGTGCAAGGGTTTTTGGCTTAGCTGCATTGGTCTCGACACCTTGCCCAACCTCCACGCATTCCCCTTGACCCTCAGTGTCTGACAGACCCCCCATTTAAGTGAGGACTCCAGGCTTTCTGTGGGTGTATGGAACAAGGTGACTGTCATCGCCCATCTAGATCCAAATTATTATAAAAATTCCTTAAGGGGGTTCTCTGTTAATATGGGTAAGTCCTGGTGACATTGTGCAACATCTAAAAGTTAACATTACGCAACAAGCAGGTTACCCGATTCAAATACAAACATGATATTTGAAGGCATAGTATTACATGATATTTGGTCTCTGCAAGAACACCATATTCAAGTTGCATCCTCCATAATTCTCAATTTGAGATTAAGGGGGGGTGTGGGAGCTACAATAAAAAACTTAAAGGCTTGAAATGGCTTTGGGGGCAGTTGTTTGAAAAGCACAAAAGCCAAACAGAAGCAACCAATTGGAGTACCCTCTTTCAAGAACATCCTACAAGGGAACAAAACAACTGCAGAACCAAAAAAACAGGTTGGTACATCCCTTAGCCCATACATTTTGGAAATTCCAGAATTGTTAGAAAATTATATATTACAGAGCACTGGAACACATAAAATATATTGTAGAAATATAAACACAGAAAACACATAAAACAAGAGAGACACAGATATACGTGGTTCACCCAATTTGGACCATGTCCACGGGAAACAATCAGTCCCTCCTTTTATATTATCTAGCAAACCGAAGAGATACAACCTACAAAAGATTTTCCATAATTCCCTATTTGCTCTCACACAATATCCTCTCTCTTTCTCACTCAGAATACAGATATGCATAGACGCAATACAATTCCCTCATATATAGTGAGGGGTTTCCTTTTAGGGAAAAAAAACCTAAATTAAACATAGCTCCTACCGTCAGATCTTTGCCTAATGAACGACCTAGATTGACTACAAAATTAGAAAATTTTACAAGGCAATTTTACATCCATTTTTAGCTTCGAGGGCACTGCCCCCGATCCCTGGTTGGGGGGGGCTCCTAAAGATCACTACCACTCCCCCTGGACCCCCCTTGCAGTGCAAATATTATGGGCAATGTTGCTGCCACATTATGAACTGGGGTCCAATACGGTGATGCCTATGGATAAAGAAGATAATCAAGCTCCACACCCAACAATCTCCCACTTGAAGACTGATTACAACAACTCCACCGCTACTTCATTTGCTGGACAATGAATCCACTTTGGACTTGGTTGTTTCTCATCTTCTTCATCACAATTGAAGACCAATTGAAACTGAGAAGAATCTCAGTTGCTCCCTGGTTACAACTTTGTTAACATATCTACAAGATTTTGGCTAGCGTGTATCTTTTCCAGCTTCAGCTATCCATCTTCCAACACTGACCATATGAAATGGTACTTGAATGTATATGTTTAGTCTTGGAATGAAATGCAGAGTTCTTTGCAAGATGTCTGGCACTCTGACTGTTACTGTATAACCTTCCCAACTCCTGCTTCTTACCCAATTCATATAGAAACCTTTGTAACCAAATCATTTCTTTGCTACCCTCTATAGCAGCAACATACTCTGCTTCCGTTGTTGACAATGCAACAACACTTTGCAGTTTTGAAACCCAACTGACAACTGTTCCACCTACAATAAACACATACCCTGTTGTGCTCCTCCTGTTATCTGTATCACGTACCATATCTGCATCAACATATCCCTGTAGAGAAATGTTTGAACCACCAAACCATAGTGCTTAATTTGTGGTACCTCTCAAATACCTAAGAATCCACTTCACTGCCATCCAATGTTCTTTTCCTGGATTGTCCATGTACCTACTTACAAATCCCATTGCATGTGCAATATCAGGCCTTGTGTAGACCATTGCATACATTAAGTTTCCAACTGCTGATGCATATGGAACTTTAAACATATAATCCATTTCTTCCTGAGTCTTGGGATACACTTCCTTACTTAGTTTGAAATGGCTAGCCAAAGGTATACTAATTGGTTTTTCATTTTGCATATTAAATCCTTTCAACACCTTTTCTATGTACTCACTCTGAGACAATGTTAATTTTTGATTCTTCCTGTCTCTAGTTATTCTCATAACAAGGAATTTTTTTACAGCACCCAAATCCTTCATTGCAAATGAGCTTGCCAATTTTCTTTTGAGCACATTAATTCCTACATGTTAGAACCTGCAACAAGCATGCCATCTACATACAATAACACTATAATATAGCTGCCATCATTTTTCCTTTTGATATAAACACAATGATCAGAGTGACATCTAGTATAACCTTATTCAGACATAAACCTATCAAATTTTAGATACCACTGCCCTGGAGACTATTTTAAGACATACAATCTCTTCTTCAACTTGCACACTAGTTTCTCCTTCCCTTTTACCTCAGATCCTTGTGGCTGCTGCTTATATATCTCTTCTTCCAAATATCTATGGAGAAATGTTGTCTTTACATCTAATTTCTCAAGATGCAAACCTTCAGCTTCTATTAGACTTAAAATAGTTTTGATTGAAGTCATTTTAACAACAAGAGAAAATATCTCATCAAAATCTATACCCTTTTTTTGTGCAAACCCCTTCACCACAAGTCTAGTTTTATAACTTTTTCTACCTCCACTGTGATGCAGGAAAGTGTTCCCTTTGTGGATAGAGGAAACCCCTCTAGCCCTAGAGTGGGTCTAGTCACAAACAAGGATAGATCAACAATAGCTTTCCTTAAATAGTCAAAGTTGGAGGCCTACCTCAACCGGTGGTCGATGGAGTTCGGTTGTGCTGCTCCAGCTTCCGCTTCCTTCTCCTCAACGAGTGATCAACCTGAAACAAAGCAAAGGAAATACAACAAAGCACGTAATCCGGCAACAACAATAAGCCATTTACTCACAAAGTCAAGAAGTCATGAGCTATCAAGTACATTACATACAAGACATAGGAAAACATCATTGATTGCATTAATAATGAAATAAGAGTCAGCTTACAACCAAAGCCTTGACGTCACAAGCCTTCTCAAAGAAGAGTCCAGCCACCATGTTCTTCAAGATTCACTCTTTTAAGATGGATCTCCCAACACACAAGAACTCTCTCACTCATAAGCTTTACACAAGATCAAGGGCACTTTACAACCTTCCACAAACTATCAACAATTCCACACTTATCACACTCACACCAGCGATCTAGCAAACTCACAAAGCACTTACAACACTGCTCAACTAGCCAACTATCAAACTGTCCAACTAGCAATGAATAGCAATGGTGAGAGTTTAAATAGGAGAAGGAGTCTCCATGAAAGGTGGAAAGGAGAGCTTATCACCAAGGAAGGTAGAACAATTGACGGAACTGCCACACCAAGGAAGGAAGGGCGACATAAACAAGGCCAACAACCAGGTTTGGAGTCATTTGGAAGGTCGGTTGTTGGAACAATTTGCCCAATATGGATCATCGTTGGCACATAACTGATCCTCAACGCTGACATCGCAAGTGATCAATGCAGATAGTCAGATCATCGCTGAAGAGACCACATGGACCTGCACTGATGCATAAAATCGAGCCATCGCTGGAATCACATGTACTTCCGCGCTAGCAGTGTGGTCTGTCTATTCATGAGCGCCTATCAGCACGTTTATTAAGGGAACAACCGCGATGAGGTAGATAACTTTGCAAAAGTGGGTCAATTGGCAGCACAGGGAAGCATTTTCCTGTCATAAGCATGTTTGACTTGGACACATGACACAGTGAGAAGACTAGGAGTGAAAGTGGTGATAAATTACTGTGTAACAAATGCCCCCTAAAGTATGAAGCCCGAGAGAGTGGGAGGGGTGAAATGCTTTACAAAAAAACTGAGCTGGAACATCATCTGGAAGGACCTGTGCGAAATTCGAACTGATATCTCTGAAGTACATGTAGTCTAGGCATGGGCGCAGCCATCCAAAAGACATATGGAATAGGTCTATGGTATGGACGCAGCCACCCAGCTAATGAGACCATGGTAATGATAAAGGTATGGTCATAGCCATCCATGAAGACTCAGATATGGGCGCAACCATCCATCAATGAGTCATGTAATCATAAACCAATCCATGCAGCCTGAGGGTATGTAATCTAAGCCCGGGGTCTTGAACCCAACCGAACAATAGTACAAATTCTATCATGCGAATGGAGGTGTCGAAGTCGAGCATGAGAGAAAGTCGCTTGATTACAGGTCAGTGATGGAAACCGTTAACAAGCACGAGAGAAACCACCAATGATGACAATGGCTCTCAAGGTACTGTCCAGTACAATCCACGAAGTGTGAAGAATGAGCTGAAGTCGAACACTTGTGGAATCACCCAATTGGTGACCAATGATGCAAATCAACCGTCAGGTGCGAAGAAATTGCCATTGAGGCATGCAAGCTCTACGGTACCAAAGGGAATCTCTAGGTCAATCTCCTGGATAATGAGCTGACGTTGACATGAGGTAAGCCGTTGCAGGAGGGCCATAATGTTTCCCCCATCAACGACATGAGATGAGGAACAAGTGGTAGATGGTGCAACAGAGTATCAGGAAAGGAGACAGAGGTGTAAACTTCAGAAGGATTATACTCTTGAACATGTCAGCCACACGACTCCGGAGGGTGGCAGCATTCAAGTACCAAAGGATCAGAGGATTGAGGAAAATAGCATGGATCAGATGGAAGGAGGCTAAATGACAACCCAGACCCATAGAAATCTAAATGACGATGTATGGATGTCCCAACCCAACAAGAAGTAAAAGTGTCGATGTTCAAGAGTGACTCACTGCCATAGAGAATCGACGAAAAACCTGTTAGTGAATCTAACCTAGTAATAGTTTAATGAGCCCTAGGGAGGAGAAGCTTGAGTCTCGTCATGGTGACGAGTCCAATGTCGTTAGGGTTTAACGAGTCCGACATAGGCAAAACTCAGAGTGTTTTTCGTATTTATGGAGTTTGAAAAAGACACGGAAAAGAAAACTCCAGGGGGGTCCTTTTTCGTATATTTGTGTCTCTCGAGCCCGAAAAAGTATAAAACAATACCTGAAAGAACCACTTGACCATTACGATTGAGGAGTACTTTTCATGATTAGTGACTTCGACCTGAAAAAGTAGAAAAGTGACTGAAATCACGTCGTTTCATAACCAATAACGAGCATGAAATGGCAAAAGCAAGGCAATCTTTTTTGGTTTACACGGTCGGAAAAGAGCTTAATGCAGAGCACCTCTCATTTCATTTAACGAGTCAAGAGGGAAAACTCAGAAATCTTTTCGTCTTTAAACGGTTGGAAAAGAGCTGAAAGCAGACCTCCATTTTTATTCGCTTTAACGAGTCAAAAAGGGAAAAATACTCGGCAATCTTTTCATATTTTACGAGCCAGAAAAGAGCTTAAAGGTGACTCATCCTAGAGGAACGAGTGGTATAAAGGGTAGCAACTAGTTCCGAAAAAGGTGGAACTGCTCAAAACATGTAATGGTCAAGAGGCTGGCTAATAAAACCACTCACCGCTGCGGTTCCTCAGGAAAGGAAAAACAACCAAGTGAAAGCATATGATTGGCCAAAGAGATGGTGGCTATGGAATGAAAAAACCAAGGCTCATCTAGCAGAATTTAGCAGATAAAGACGACAATCAAGAGATGTAAATCAGGTACAGGTTCATTTTTACACAAGCTTGAACCATGGAGAACTCTGCTTGGATTCGGTTTCATGTTTGCACAAGCTTGAAACGATAAACTATGCTTGTTATAAGTTCACATGCCCCCAGGCATAATGACACAAATGAAGGTGCATGCCCCCCAAGCTTCATTGCATTCAACGAAGTGGATGGAATGAAGGTTCACTTCCGAGATCTTGGAAAGACTCGACTTGGATTTTATGAGATCTTAAACAAAGACTTGATTTGGAAAGGGAGGTGTTTCATTTTTTAATGAGGTTGACACAGTAGAACTATCCTCATAACCCTTGTCTCATTTTTTATCGAGCTTGACACAAGATCAGGAACTATGCTCGAGACACCCGGTTTCATTTTTAACGAGGTTGACACAGGAAAAAATAACTCTCCTCGGGACACCCAGTTTCATTTTTTAACGAGGTTGACACAGGAAACAAGAACTCTCCTTGGGACACCCGGTTTCATTTTTTAATGAGGTCGACACAAGATCAAAACTATCCTCGGGACTCCTTGTTTCATTTTTTCTGGGAGGAATACATGTCATGACGCATTAATGACAAATCAGGTCCCAATGCCCCTAGTACATGATATACGAGACCATTTGCATGATCATCAACATAGGTGGAGATGGAACAGGTAGCCACATAATTGACCTGTGGCAAGGAAGGTACTGCTTGTGAGCAAGAACCGATAGGGGATGTCAGCTGCACAGGAGGCACCAGGGGACTAAAGAAAGACAATTGATCTATGGTCACAATTCTTCCATTGTGTGGAAAACAAACCTCACGGAAAATTGAAGAGACAAGGGCCTCCATGTCATAAACATAGTCACGACCAAGGAGAAGACTGAATTCTAAAGCACCTTGGACAACAATATGTCTATATAGACGGTTTTTCCTCCCAAAGTAACAGGGAACTTCGGAAGGATTCCTAATGGTTGACTGGTTCCTCTGTCAAAAGATAATAGATTCTGTGTGACTGGCACAAGCTGTGGGGAGCCTAAAGCTTGCCAAGTAGTGGAAGGCATAAGACTGACAGATGCACCCTCATCCAAGACAGTACCAGGTACTACCTTATCATAGACATGTACTATAATCTAGAAAGGCACATGGGATGGAAGGCGAAAGGCTGTCAAATGACTCCGGTCAAAAGAAATGACCAAACTACTTGGTGGGGGAATCGTATGATTGCCCCCCCGCTCTACAGGAACAGAAGAAGGACCCTCTTGACCAACGGGGATAGGAGGGTCGTTTTCGGACTCAGGAGAATCTAATGAGACAAGAAGAACATGAGCATGATGCTCTTCTGAAATGGAGTGATCAACAGGTGGTGAACCCAAGTCGACACCCTCTCCGACCAATGGTTGGTCTGGAACAGGCTTAGCATAGCCAGATTCAGAAAGAGGAGCACAGACAAGAGAAGAATCTAAGTCAATCTCTTTGTCAACGGGGAGAGGGTCTGAAGAGAGCCTCTGATAACCAATGGGAAGTTTGGGTGAAGAAGCTGTAAGACTTTCCAAAATGGCGGAAGCTTTATCCATGAGTGGACAAAGGTGAAGGGGATGGTTTCCTTCACACAATCTGCAGGGGAATCGAATCTTCCCTTTCTTCTTACCGTGGCCACTTGCTAGGGTAGCATCGCCATGAGCTTCAAAGGACGATGAGGGATGAGCTGGATCATGAGACCATGCTTCTAAGACCCTAGGAATATCTGGACATTCATGAAGGAGATGGTCTCCCTTGCATAATTTACAAGGAAATTTAACCTTCCGCGGAGGAGCAGAAGAAGTTCCGACCTGAGACGTACTTGGAGCAGTAGATGGATAGGTGGCATCGTGCTTATCGAACTTCTTCGGCTTCTTCATCTTCTTCTTATTCTTCTTAGTCTCCTGGTTACTAGATGTGGAACTTTCACCAGGCGAAGAAGGAGAGAAGGAGGAAGAAACAGGGAGGAAGGCGTAGGCTTTGTTACACAGTAATTTGTCACCGTCCCTGTTACCCCTTCTCCCACACATTGGAGGACTTATTCTGGGACCTGTGAGAAGTGACATAACCTGAAAACACCTGCCTTATATCACCTTTAGTATGTACTTCATATGCCCTGAAGACACCTTTTGCAAAATACCCATAAAAATAACCCTTTTTCCATTGGCATTGTTCTTTAGTGTATCACTCACGCCAATGGGGGAAATCCTCTAAAGAGGGCGCGCCAGCTAGCGCTCTATCTCAAAGTCGCACTAGCACCAACCAAGTTGGGTAAAGTTTTTAACAAACCAACTTGTGAAGGTTCTTCCTAACCTATTCATGAACTGATTCCAGTTTGAGTTAGTTCAGTTGGGCTTCGAATCTCCATAGAAGGGAAGTAGTTCTCCACCTCTCATGGAAGCTTCCTAATGATAAGGACAATCCCATGAATCTTGTGGATGATCCTATCTCCTTCTCCTCTCTCTATATAAGCTTTTCCCTTTTGCCTTTGACAAGCTAGTTAGTAATTCTACTCTTCAAGCTCCAAATTCTAAGTCCCAAAGTCTGAGAATTGCTAAGCTCATGCTACAAGAGGCCTTCTTCATCCCTATAAGGCTAAATATTTAATGAGGAGATCCTTGTCCAAGTAACCAAGGAGAGAGAGGCTTGTGACCAATTCCCAACAATCTTTGCAAGGCATGTGTTGCTGATCACCCAGCCAAAGGAGGATTTGACGTCAGAACTTGGTTGTATTCTTCTTTGTTTATCAATAATAATAGACAACTATCATTATGGTTCCACTCTTATTATCTTCATAATGATGTTTGAGTTATATCCTTTATGACTAATATATAGTTGCATCTCTTGGATTTTATACTTGTATTTGTGTTGTTCTTTGCATGTGCAGGTGTCCGTTCACGAGGATCGTGGGGATTGTGACTAGCTGGAGCGAAAGAACGGGAGCGACGACTCTTCTACAAATACTAGTGTTGGATTCGAGGTAGGCCCTCATCATTGGTCTTTAGTTTGCAATTAGGAACATGCATGTTAGTGTTGTTTGATTGTTGCTAGACCCCATTTAGGCTAGTGGGATCGCCTCTGTCCGCAGAGGGGATTTACCTCCACAACAATTTGGCGACTCCACTGGGGAGTTGGATTTTTGCTTTGTTTGTTTGTATTGTCTTGTTGTTTGATTTGTAAACTTTAGACGGAGCCTGAAGTATGGTCAGATAACCTTCGAAACGCTATTGCTCTGCATTAGCAAAGTAGATCAATGCCACTTCAGTCCATCTCTGGTTTGGTTTATGAACTGAACGGCTTGGAACTTGCCTTGTTTTTTGGTTATTTCCTTGGATTCTCCTGCTTGATTATCTTTCTGGGTTGAATGCCTGTGTTTCTTCTTGCCTCTTGGTGTACTTAGGTATTGCTGATTTGGCCTTGGCTCTTTTGTTTTTATTTTTCCATAGCAAACTCGGCTGGCGCTAGTTTATAGCGTGACAGTCGCGCCAGTGGGCGCAAGTTGCACATTTACAACCCGCGCCAATTCCTGAAAGGCGCTTGTTGTAGCCTGACAGTCGCGCCAGGCCTGGAAACTTTTGAAGTTTGCTTGGCTGTGAAATTCTTGAGCTTGGGTTTTGTCCTAGGTACATTTTTCAGACTACTTGAGTGTGTTGGAGTGTGATTTGACTGGCTTTGATCGTTACCCTTTGGGTGTTTTCTTTTTTCTATCGATTTCACATTTATAGCCCTAGGACACTAGTGGCTTTGTGTATCGAGCCTTCCTCAGGTGTTTTGATCTTATTGTCATCCGGTCGACTCTTTATTTGCTCCCTTATGCTTGTTTGGTAGTTGTGAATCATTTTGTTGCGTTATTTGAGTGATTTGCTTTGTCTTCACTTGAATTCTGCTTCGTCTCACTTTGAGCCTAGATCACACGGCTCATTGTTGTCTTTGGGATCTTTCTTGTTCTTTGGATGTTTGATTTGTGATTTTAGGAACTGAACGTGCTTGTATTGAATAGAATTTGTTTGTGTTATTTCTCAAAGTTGTTTAGTACATTTTGCCATCATCAAAAAGAAAAAATCTCTTTTGCTTTGAATTAGTTAATGAAAATTAAAACTTTTCATTTCGATTAGTGATTAAGTGATCTTAAAGAAAAGTTTGTTAATTTGCATTAGCTGCATTAGGGAAGCTCTTTGTTGTTTTGTGATTGTTTCATTTGCATGAAAGCTCTTCAACTCTCTCGTAACTAGCATTCATCAAATGAAATGACATGTTTTGGCATATAAATTGCATTTAGGGAATTTTTGAGAGATTACATACGGTAGGACCTAAAAACCGAAACCTAACAAAAGATCAACCTTAAAATAAACCGAATGAATCTAACAACAGATTGGAACATAACGCTCACATTCTAGAGGTCTAGGCTAGAGACGTGCTCCGACGTCGTTAAACCTAGTCACTTTTGTTTCCACTCAAGGTTGGGTGGTTCCTCCTTTTGTGACTCAACTGTGGTCTAGTACGGACTTGTGCTCCCATGTACCATCGAGTATATGGGGAGACTCCACTAGGTTATCATCCTTGATCAATAAGAAGTTGTGTTTGCTACCTTACAACTCGTAACGCAATGAACACAACATTCAGGAAGATTGAATGCCATACGGAAAGTCCTTGGTTTTCATATGATTGCTAAGGTGTATATGCAGTTTTACGAATTGTCTGGTAAACCCCTTGCCTAGTTCTCCAGAGTAGTCACTTTTTGATCCTTTTTGGACTCCCTAAAAGAAAAGGCTACTTGAGCATTTGTCACTTCGGGCTCACTAAACATTCGAAGGCGACTAGAGTCATATTTTTGTCCTTTTCTTGACTCTTTAAAAATGAAAAGGTCAAGTTATGTCCTGATGTCTTAAAATTTATTCGGCCATGTTCACACTTACCCTGTTAGATCTTGTTTGCATTAGTTTTGAGTAGGGTCTTTCCTCATTAGCTTATCTAGGATTTTTTGAATTTGATCATCCTGGCAGATCCATCGATCCCGTCTCTCGTCCCTAGTGACCAAGAGTCTCCTTCTTCTGCCGCTCCTGAGACATCGATTTGTGGTGACACTTTTCCTGTTATTCCAAGTGTCCAACCGTTGAACTCTCATGCTCCAGAGGACGATATTCACGATGTATTTTGGAACCATGTTTGGGAACCTTACGAAGAGGATTTTCCCTCTACTCCTACTGGTGTTTCGGTCCCAATGGATTCCTCTAATATGGAGGACACATCTCCTATAGCGAGTGAAACACCTGTTTTGTTAAGTATCGAGACTCCTATCCCGGCCACATCCCTGGTCATATCTACGCCCTTCACTGTCACCCCTCTCGGTGTTACAGTACCCTTACGGTATAGAGGTTTGAGGGATTCCATGGGCTCTAGGAGCTCCTCTTCAGGTATCATGTGGGATCATAACATCATTCCCACTACGGGATCTTTTGTTTCACAAGTTCACAATACCGTTGTCACGTCAGTTCCGACCAATTCGACCGTTTGTGTTGCATCTTCAACTCTAGTTGCTAGTGCCGTTACGACGTCTTCGATCATAACTACTGTTGCTGGTCCATCCCGTGGTCCCGTACATAGTGGTGAATCGGCACATACACCTAGAGTTGTTAATCCTACAGTTAGTGCCCCACCTTCTTCTGGTGCCATTCCAGCAAGGGAGGCATATTCTCAATATTTTCATGCTGTCCAGAATCCAGGTGCGCAAGGCCCTTACTATGACCCTGTAGGTCATTATTTGTAGACTTCCTTGCCAGCTGAGCCTGCCATTGAGGTTTCAATCCCATTCAATGTCGCTTGGGGTACCACTGGTTATGGTGGTGGCCAAATCCGTCTGGATCAAGGAAAGCCATACCAAGGACCATCGTATAAAGGTCAGCCATCCTACACGCAACCTAATTATGGGCAGCAATATTATGGCCAAACCTATCCAGGGAAACCTGGAGGCCCACAAGGACAACCCTCCTGGGGACAACCTTCGGCCTATGGTGGTCCGTATTTCACCTATCTTGGTCAACCCTCTGGAAATCCGGGACAACCTTATGCTCAACAAGGACAACCTGGAGTCCAGCAGGGATACCCTTCCAGTCAACCCTACGAGAATCTAGGACAACCTTATGCACAAAAAGGACAACTTGGAATCTAGCAAGGGTACCCTTTTGGGCAGGGTGGTTAGCCTTACATGCAGCAAGGCCAGCCCACTGCTCAACCTAGGCAGCCATCTGGACAGGTTGGTCAACCCCAAGGTCAACCAACCGTTCAGTCTGCTCAACCGTCTGGTCAACAAGGACAACCCTCGGTTGTACCAGGACAATCTAACACCCAACAAGCTCAACCTTCTGGGTAAATAGGTCCATCCCAAACTAAACCAGGGCAACCTTCCGACCAGGTGGCCCAAACTCAATCTTCTCAAGGACAAATTTTTGGGCCTGATCAACCGAGCATGTAGATGGTCGTGGCTTCTCAAGCTCAACCTGGGTTTTAGCCCCAGACTCAAACTGGTCTCCAGATTCTAGGTGGGTTTCAATCCCAACCTTCTTACCAAGCACAACTTGGTCCCCAGGCTCAGTATGGAGCCCAACAACCATATGGATACCAGCAAGTCGAGGGGAAAGCTCAGTTTTCCCCATATCAAAATTATCAACAGATGTAGGTCGCTCCTTATCAAAATTACCAGAAATAGTATGTTTCTCTTGCAGGTCAGTTTGGTAATCAATGGGGCACTGGGGGGCAGATCCAGGGTCAACCGTCCGGTTATAGATATAACCCCTATGGAAAAAGTCCGTACGGACAGGGTCCTTTTGGGCCTGGTCCATCTGGACAAAAACAATGGGGGCAACCAGCAACTGGTTGGAACTCTGGCCCTACCTCATATCCACAACCGCAGATGTCCTTCAATCCTCAGCTACCATTCTTAGCAACATTGGAACTGCCAGATGTATCTAAATTGACTAATGATCCTATATTGCATAATCCATACTGGCCGCCGGTTCCAACCAAGATACCCAACGATTGTCCCAAATTTGACGGCAAAGCTGGAGAGGATCCTCAAGCCCATGTTATGACTTACCACCTTTGGTGTTCGTCAAATTCATGGCTTGACGATTCAATCCGGCTCCACCTGTTCCAAAGGAATCTCACCGGCTTGGCTGCTAAATGGTACATTGAGTTGATCTGTGTATCCTTTCAAGACTTTAATTCATTGGCAATGGCATTCCTAACTCATTTTCAGTTACCCATTCGATATGAGACGAGAACGCATCTCCTTATGTCTCTCAAACAAGACATGGCCACGCACATCTCTGATCATATACATGAATGGAGATGGCGTTGTCGGTTGATCAAGTTCTGGATTCCTGATCAACTCCTAGCCGATTGGTTCATGACCTCCTTTGTCCCTAAAATCGCACGGGACATTGCTATCGAAGCTTGTGTGGCTGAAGAGCAAGCTATCACGCATGCTCAGTACCTCGACTTAGTTTACTCTCAGTCAGGTACTTTATATGAGTATTTTCCTGATGCCCCGAGACACGGTACATCCAAAGCTCCGCCAAAGCCATCCGTTGACGGTGTTATTGGCTGTGTAAATCCGTCGTCGAAGAAATCATCTTCGAACCCTGGGAAGCAAAAATCGAATGCTTCAAACGAGAACACTTCTCAGGATGGATCTAATTCTGGAAGTACTTCTGAGGTCAACACCGTCCAGTCCACCACGACGGAAAAGGCCTCGAAAGGAAAGAAAAAGGGGAAAGTGAAGAATAAATCCGAGCAACCCAAACATGACTCCTCCAAACCCCCACCCAAGGAAGGAGCCAAACGTAAACCGAAGTATCCTTGTCTTATTTGTGACAAGGATCACTATACCAAAGACTACCCAAGGCGGTCCAAAGTTAGTCGTTTATTGAAAGGTTCCCCTGGGATTCCTCCGGTTTTGAAAGAACCTTTCCCCTCACAACAAACTCAAATGGTGGCCGATCCCTCCTCGTCTTCTTCTCCCTTTGGTTCCCAAGTTTTCATGGCAGGAACCATTCCCGTTCATGTAACGAATCGAACAAAGGAATATCCGTCATCCACCGGGAAGGAGCCTGAGGTCACCTCAAGCGCTCCTCTGTCTAGTTCTGGTCCGCTCCACATCGAGAGACCTAGCACTGAGACGCCCATCCGACCCCCTCCCAAAGGAGTACTCCGGAGATCATCTTACAACCCAAATGCTCGTGCTACCCAGCACTATAGCATAGTTGAGGACTTAGCTCAGGCTCCGTCGGCTATGTCCACTTTAGAAGTTCTCTAGAGCCGCCCCCCTCAGAGGAAGTCCCTGCTATCGGCCATCGGTGGCATCGACCCAGCCGATTCGGATTTGATCACCTTTGATCATGAGAGCCATGTCCCAAGGCTGTCTCATTAGATCACCTTCCTCATTCAAGTCATGATCAATTTGAAAACAATTCATCGTACGGTTATTGATGAAGGCACGTCAACTTGCATCATGTCTGTTGCTTGTTGGAAAGAGATTGGGTCTTCGACTTTGAGCCAGTCTCCCACGACGCTGGAAGCCTTTGATGGGAGAGAATCTCGCTCCTACGGTATCCTTCAATGATTGCCAATTACTTTGGAAGGGAAGACCGTTGAAGTGGAAGTTTAGGTCGTTGATGCAAATCTTAGTTACAACCTCCTTTTGGGATGGAGCTGGACATATGCCATGCGTGCCGTGGCTTCGTCCCTCTTTCGTGTCATTCGTTTCCCTCATCAGGGGAAATTGTCACGGTAGACCAACTCTCCTTCTTTGCTTCTTCTTCCGAAGGCAATGTTCCTTTCCTGGAGCATACCTCCATCCCCTACGAGAGTGTGGGAGCTAGGCTCTTGAAAGACCCTACCCTCATGGGTGTCTTTTCACTTCCACCTCCGAACCTTGCTTCTCTTGGTTTGGTTTCTACTCGTTCTAATCCCTCTTTGCACTCTGTTGCTACCCTCGGCCCCTCTGCACAAGGGGGCATTGATCCTCTAGCTTGTAACCCTCGCTCGGCCGGGGGGTAGATCATTGGTGCCGTTGATCATTTTATAAAACAGGTCAAGACGACGCCTACACGCTCTAGGTCAGTCACACAGTAGTGCAATAGGATAAGTCGCGAGATGGGCTTGACTTGAACAAGTATCATGTGTGCACTTTATTTTTGTATATACGTGTGCTTTCTGCAAGTGTGTTGTGTGTGCACGTTTTCATGTTTTTGTCTTGGTGTGTCGGCGTGATTTCCGCTTATTGTGTCTTTCTGCTTCTTGGAAAGATGTCCGGATCGCCTTACGTTGGTTTCGCTGATGGTGCCTCCCGCAGTACACACAACCTGTCATCTGCGGCATGGGTGATCTATGATCCTCATGGTGAGTTAGTAGACATTCAAGGGGTTTTTCTAAGTTGTACAACGAAAAATGTCGCTGAATATAGTGCTGTGATTGAATGATTAGCTGAGGCGATTAACCTCGACATTCGAACATTGGTTGTGAACTTGGACTCTCAGCTTGTCGTCCACCAACTCAACAGGCGTTATTCCGTTAGAGATCCTCAGATACTAAGGTTGTATTTACGTGTTAAGTTGTTAGAAAGGGATTTTGATTTCATTACTTATCAACATATTCCAAGACGACTTAATACGTTAACCGATGCATTAGCTAATTATGTGTTGGACAGGCATTTACATAACATGTAATTCAACATAACATAAGAAGCATAAAGTACAATAAACCATAAAACATATGTATATATATATGTGTGTGTCCAAAATGTTTGCACCCCGTGCATCATAAAAAAAAAATATTACATGTTTGTTTGAGTACATTCGGAGACAACATGTCTCTCAAAAAATATGCATAGAAAAGAAAAATCCTAGATATCTAGTCTTGATGGTGCTCATGGTAGCACATCACTGCTCGCACTAAACATCTCAGGAGTCGGTGGATGCGAGTTGCCACCCCCACCGTGTGCCTCTGGTACGTTAGCGGGACATTCGCTAGCCGAGCGTAATCTGGAATCCCTCGAGTGATAGCCTCGAGGTTCTGAATGAACTCTCCTTTGTCACCGCCCTCCTGGTGAGGATCCGCTGCTGCTGCTGGGTGTATCCTCGCAATGGGAGACATGCCAGCTGGATTCTCTGGGCCAACATCTGCATACACATATAAAGGTCTTTAGGACAAGCGTGTACTAACCAAAAAAATAATAAAAACACAAAATAAAAGAAAACGAGATCATACCAATCTCCTCGTCCCAGTCCTCTCCCCCCGGCACAGGGAGGTCAGGGTCTCTGGTGAAGTATTTCCCCGCATACGGCCAATCCTCCACCAAAATCAGTTGGCAACAAAGCCACCTGAAAAACTCAGGTCTAAAATACATCTGCTGACCCCACCACCCCTTAGCATCAGTGCCGCCCATCAAGCCATCCTCGGCTCTCGAGGTGCCGGGTTAGGAAAAAAGGCCCCTTGGCCCTAGAAGCTTGGCACATGTTCCAAGAAGAACGTCACCAAGATGGAGCCATATCTAAACTATTGCAGCTTGCCCTACTTGGCCTTGGTCAGCTGCCTCTTCATATTGGTCGTCACTGCTGATGCCCAATTGAAGGCTGTCGGACTAAGGCACTCTGTCGCCAAGATCAAATGGTTCTTCATAGCTTCATGGGGTGCCTGTGCCCCCGCAACTCGTGTGATGGTGAAAAAAAATGCTCTGAGTGTCAAGTTCGGGATAGTGGGGATATCCACCTTCGAGCTGCCCGACCCATATCTTGCATCTGGGCAAACTCGGGCCTTCACCTCATCCATCTTCTCTCCAGATGGCTTGCTACCGGTCAGTCGAGGCACCGGCCCCCATCGCGACAATCTAGTAAGGAAGTAGACATCAGATACGTCTAACTCCAATACTTGGTCCCATATTCGGAACACCTGTTCCTGTATGTCCCACAAGTTGATCAAATACTGTAAGAGCTCTGGCTGAGCTTGTAAATAGGACAACATGAAATATTTCTTGAGCCCACACGCTCTGAGAGCCTCCATGCAGTCCTCATCTACCAAGGCCAATGTGTCCACTTGGTCATGTTCTCGTTCTTTCCACACGATCACCATTTTCGTGTATTTCCCTGCAAACACAAGCCCAAAACATCAAGTTAGATCCTTGTATAACTTAAAAATGCAGAGAAATATGGTTTAAATTTGTTAAAATTGGCCAAAAAGCCCACGTGATCATTGGCGCGACTGTTTCTAAAACAGTCGCGCCCATGGGTGTGTGCCCTTTGGGAAGGTTGCCCCATTGGCGCGGGTCCGTGCTCAAAACCTGCGCCAATGGGCACAACCCTTAATTTTAAAATCCTCCCTATAGGGGATGAAAAAACAATTTAAAACAAATTTCAAATAGATAGAAATGGAGTAAAAGAAGAGACCTCTTACCTGACACTGATGGCGCTCTGAATGGTCAACTGGATTTGTCACAATCGCCGATTGAAGAGCGCACACCAAAAGCGCTAATGTCGCTTTCCAAAGGTAAAAAGTGAAAATAATTTCTTGTTTTACCATTTTAACCCATTTTATAATTTTTTTACCCTCAAATAGGTTTTGGAAGTCATTTTATGAATATTTTAATGTATATTTGTGGCGAAAATGGATTTTACGCCGGTTTCTTGTGCAGCGACAGGTGTTTGTGCGGCTTAGGCGACGAAACGAGTTGTATTTTATACTTTTTCAGACTCGGTAAATACACGAAAAAGTCACTTTGGAGTCACCTTTTTTCTCTTTTCTGACTCTCTAAACGTGAAAAGAATGCCGAGTTGGTCCTCTCGACTCGTTCAATGTAAATGAGAGGCGGTCGTCTTTAAACCCTTTTCCGACCGTGTAAAGACAAAAAGATTGTCGGACCCTTGTCGTTTCAGGATCGTTAACGGTCACAAAGCGACGTGGTTTCAATCGCTTTTTTACTTTTTCAGATCGGAATCACTACTTATGAAAAGTACTCCTCGGTCTTAATGATCGGGCGGTTCTTCCGAGCATTGTTTTATACTTTTTCGGGCTTGAGAGACACAAATTTACGAAAAAGGACACCCCTGGAGTTTACTTTTCCGCTGTCTTTTCAAACATTCTAAACATGAAAAGATACCGAGTTCTTCCTTTGTCAGACTTGTTAAAAACTTAATGACATTGGATTTTGTCGAAATGACACCGCCCAAGCATATGCTATCCCCGTCAAGCTTGTCATCCAAAAATAATCGGGGTACTCGCCAGAAATGGTGGGGAAAAAGGAACCACAATTATCGTTGTGTCGGCAATATTTCACTCTTGAACATGGCACTTGTCTGCGTTCGTGTCTGGGTGGGGACATATCATCTTTTTTTTTTACACTTTCCTCCGTGGGTTTGGGTTATCCTGTTTGACCTCTCATCTGCTCATTGCCTCGTCACCATGACCCCTAATCATTTGATGTCAGATACTGCCAAATCCACTGTCGTGCTGCCAATATGTTCAAGAGAAGTTGACCTCTGCAGAATAATCAACCTCCCTCTGATACCTCACACAAAACATCTTATCCTTCTCTGTCTCGTGTCGATGATGTGGGAAACATTATGGCCCACCTTCGATCAAGGTCACTTCCTATCGACTTCAGCTCATTATCCAAGAAGTTGACTTAGAGATTCCCTTCAGGTGCCTTGGAGCCTGCATGCCTCAATGGCAGGTTCTTCGTGTTCTATGCGAGGTTTTCATCATTGGCCTTCGATCAAATGATTCTACCGGTGTTCGACACCGGCTCACTGATTTGCACGCCTTAGATTGTACCTATAGTACCTTGAGGACCATTGTCATTATTGGTGGTACCTCTCGCGTCTGTTAACAGTTTTCATCATTGACTGGTAATCAGACAATGTTCTTGCATGTTCAACTTCGACTCCCCTATTCGCATGCTTGAACTTGTACTTTGTTCGGATCAAGATGGAGCGCAAGACCCTGGATTTTGTCTGTTGAAATCCAGGTTGCGATTTTGTGGATTATTATCATCATTACATGACTCATTCACTGGATGGCTGTGACCATGCCTGAGTCTATTCATCGTTCCTCGCTGGATGGCTGCGCTTATACCTTGGATCCAGATTTTTATGTACTCTGCTATGGATGGCTGCGGCCATACCACATACATCATATACTTGAGATATTAGTTGTACTTCTTCATGTAGGTTCTCCGGCGACCGTGTTTTCAGTCGACCATGTTCTTGTAAAGCGTTTCACCCCTCTCTCTCTCGGGCCTCATGCTTTGGGGGCATCTATTACACAATAATTTGTCACCGTCCCTGTTACCCCTTCTATCGCACATTGGAGGACTTATTCCGGGACCTGTGAGAAGTGACATAACCTGAAAACACCTGCCTTGTATCCCCTTGAGTATGTACTTCATATGCCCTAAAGACACCTTTTGCAAAATACCCATAAAAATAACCCTTTTTCCGCTGGTGCTGTTCTTCAATGTATCACTCGCGCCAATGGGGAAATCCTCTAAAGAGGGCGCGCTAGCTGGCGCTCTATCTCAGAGTTGCACTAGCGCCAACCCAGTTGGGTAAAGTTTTTAACAAACCAACTTGCGAAGGTTCTTCCTAACCTATTCATGAACTGATTCTAGTTTGAGTTAGTTTAGTTGGGCTTCAAATCTCCATAGAAGGGAAGTAGTTCTCCACCTCTCATGGAAGCTTCCTAATGATAAGGAAAATCCCATGAATCTTGTGGATGATCCTATCTTCTTCTCCTCTCTCTATATAAGCTTGTCCCTTTGCCTTTGACAAGCTAGTTAGTAATTCTACTCTTCAAGCTCCAAATTCTAAGTCCCAAACTCTGAGAATTACTAAGCTCATGCTACAAGAGGCCTTCTTCATCCCTATAAGGCTAAATCTTTAACGAGGAGACCCTTGTCCAAGTAACCAAGGAGAGAGAGGCTTGTTCCCCATTAACAAAAAGCTTTGCAAGGCATGTGTTGCTGATCACCCAGCCAAAGGAGGATTTGACGTCAGAACTTGGTTGTATTCTTCTTTGTTTATCAATAATAATAGACGACTATCATTATGGTTCCACTCTTATTGTCTTCATAATGATGTTTGAGTTATATCCTTTCTAACTGATATATAGTTGCATATATTGGATTTATGCTTGCATTTGTGTCATTCTTTTCATGTGCAGGTGTCCGTTCACGAGGATCGTGGGGATTGTGACCAGCTAGAGCGAAAGAATGGGAGTGACGACTCTTCTACGAGTACTAGCATTGGATTCGAGGTAGGCCCTCATCATTGGTCTTTAATTTGCAATTAGGAACATGCATGTTAGCATTGTTTGATTGTTGCTAGACCCCATTTAGGCTAGTGGGATCGCTTCTGTCCGCAGAGGGGATTTATCTCCACAACAATTTGGTGACTCCGCTGGGGAGTTGGCTTTTTGCCTTGTTGTTTGTTTTATTTTGTTGTTTGATTTGTAAACTTTAGATGGAGCCTGAAGTATGGCCAGATAGCCTTTGAAACGTTATTGCTCTGCATTAGCAAAGTAGATCAACGCCACTTCAGTCCATCTCCGGTTCGGTTTACGAACTGAATGGCTTGGAACTTGCCTTGTTTCTTGGTTTCTCCTGCTTGATTAGCTTTCTAGGTTGAATGCCTGTGTTTCTTCTTGCCTCTTGGTGTACCTAGGTATTTTTGATTTGGCCTTGGCTCTTTTTTTTTTTTCCATAGCAAACTTGAATGGCGCTGGCTTATAGCGTTACAGTCGCACCAGTTGGTGCAAGTTTCACATTTACAACCCACGCCAATTCCTGAAAGGCACTTGTTGTAGCCTGATAGTCGTGCCAGGCCTGGAAACTTTTGAAGTTTGCTTGGCTGTGAACCTTCTGAGCTTTGTTTTTGTCCTGGGTACCCTTTTCAGACTACTTGAGTGTGTTGGAGTGTGATTTTAATGGCTTTGATCGTTACCCTTTGGGTGTTTGCTTTTTTCTATCGATTTCACATTTCTAGCCCTAGGGCATCTAGTGGCTTTGTGTGTCGAGCCTTTCTTAGGTGTTTTGATCTTTTTGTGGTCCAGTCGACTCTTTTATTTGCTCCCTTACACTTGTTTGGTAGTTGTGAATCATTTTGTTGTGTTATTTGGGTGACTTGCTTTGTCCTCACCTGAATTCTGCTTCGTCTCACTTTGAGCCTAGATCACATGGCTCATTGTTGTCTTTGGGATCTTTCTTGTTCTTTGGAAGTTTGATTTGTGATTTGAGGAACTGAATGTGCTTGTATTGAATAGAATTTGTTTTTGTTATTAATCAAAGTTGTTTAGTGCATTTTGCCATCATCCAAAATAAAAAACCTCTTTTGCTTTGAACTAGTTAATGAGAATTAAAACTTTTCATTTCGATTAGTGATTAGTGATCTTAAAGAAAAGTTTGTTAATTTGCATTAGCTGCATTAGGGAAGTTCTTTGTTGTTTTGTGATCGTTTCATTTGCATGAAATCTCTCAAACTCTCTCGTAACTAGCATTCATCGAATGAAATGATATGTTTTGGCATATAGATTGCATTTAGGGAATTTTGAGAGATTACATACGGTAGGACGTGAAAACTGAAATCTAACACAAGATCAACTTTAAAATAAACTGAATGCATCTAACAACCCATTGGAACATAACGCTCACATTCTAGAGGTCTAGGCTAGAGACGTGCTCCAGCGTCGTTAAACCTAGTCACTTTTGTTTCCACTCAAGGTTGGGTGATTCCTCCTTTTGTGACTCAACTGTGTTCTAGTACGAACTTGTGCTCCCACGTACCATCGAGTATATGGGGAGATTCCACTAGGTTATCATCCTTAATCCACAGGAAGCCGTGTCTGCTGCCTTACAGCCCATAATGCACCGAACACAGCATTCAAGAAGATTGACTGCCGTACGGAAAGTCCTTGGTTTTCATATGATTGCTAAGGTATATATGCAGTTTTACGGATTGTCTAGTAAACCCCTTGCCTAGTTCTCTAGAGTAGTCACTTTTTGATCCTTTTCGGACTCCCTAAAAGAAAATGCTCACCTGAGCATTTGTCACTTCGGGCTCACTAAACATTCGAAGGCGACTAGAGTCATCCTTTTGTCCTTTTCTCGACTCTTTAAAGATGAAAAGGTCAACTTATGTCCTGGTGTCTTAAAATTTGTTCGGCCACATTCACACTTACCTTGTTAGATCTTGTTTGCGTTAGTTTGAGTAGGGTCTTTTCTCGTTAGCTTGTCTAGGATTTTTTGAATTTGATCATCTTGGCAGATCCATAGATCCCGTCTCCCATCCCTAGTGACCAAGGGTCTCCTTCTTTTTCTGCTCTTGAGACACCGGTTTGTGGAGACGCTTTTGCTGTTATTCCAAGTGTCCAACCGTTGAACTCTCGTGCTCCAGAAGATGATATTCACGATCTATTTTGGAACCCTATTTGGGAACCTTACGAAGAGGATTTTCCCTCTACTCCTATTGGTGTTTCGGTCTCGATGTCTTCCTCTGATATGGATGACAGATCTCCTGTAGCGAGTGAGACACCTGTTTTGTCAAGTATCAAGACTCCTATCCCAGCCACATGCCCGGTCATATCTCCTGCCTTCACTGTCACCCGTCTCAGTGTTACAGTACCCTTATGCTATAAGGCTTTAAGGTTTGCCATGGGTTCTAGGAACTCCTCTTCAGGTACCATGTGGGATCATAACATCATTCCCACTACGGCATCTTCTGTTTCACAAGTTCACAATACAGTTGTCACGTCATTTTCGACTATCCCCACTATTTGTGTAGCATCCTCAACTCCGGTTGTTAGTGCCAATACGAAATCCTTGATCGTAACTACTATTGCTGGTCTGTCCCGCGACCCAGTACATAGTGGCCAATCAGCACATACACCCAGATTTGTTCATCCTGCAGTTAATGCCCCACCTTCTTCTAGTGTCATTCCAGCAGGGGAGGCATATACTCAATATTTGCATGCCGTCTAGAATCTGGGCACGCAAGGTCCTTATTGTGACCCCATAGGGCATCATTTGTATACTTCCTTGCCATCTCAGCCTGCGGTTGAGGTCTCGGTCTCATTAAGTGTCGCGTGGGGTACCACTGGTTATGGTGGTGGCCAAGCGCCCCGTCTGGATCAAGGACAACCATATCAAGGACCATTGTATCAAGGTCAGCCATCCTACACGCAACCTAATTATGGGCAGCAGTATTATGGCCAAACCTATCTAGGGCAGCCTGAAGGCCCACAAGGACAACCCTTCCAGGGAGAACCTTTGGCCTATGGTGGTCTTCCTTTCACCTATCTTGGGAAACCCTTTGGAAATCCGGGACAACCTTATGTGCAACAAGGACAACCTAGAGTCCAAAAGGGATACCCTTCCGGTCAACCCTATGGGAATCGAAGACAACCTTATGCTCAATAAGGACAACCTGGAATCCAGCAAGGGTACCCTTCTGGGCAGGGTGGTCAGCCTTACGTGCAGCAAGGCCAACCCATTGCTCAGCCTAGTCAACCATCTGGACAGGTTGGTCAACCCCAAGGTCAACCAAATGTTCATTTCGCTCAGCCATCTGGTCTGCAAGGACAACCCTCGGTTGTACAAGGACAACCTAACACCTAGCAAGCTCAACCTTTTGGGCAAGTGGGTCCATCCCAAACTCAACCAGGGCAACCTTCCAGCCAAGTGGGCCAAACTTTATCCTCTCAAGGACATCTTTCTGGGCCTGCTCAACCGGGCATGCAGATGGTCGTTGCTTCTCAAGCCCAACCCAGTTTTTAGCCCCAGACTCAAACTGGTCTTCAGATGCAAGGTGGGTTTCAATCCCAACCTTCTTACCAAGTGCAGCCTGGTCCCCAGGCTCAGTATGGAGCCCATAAACCATATGGATACAAGCAACCCCAAGGGAAAGCTCAGTTTGCCCCGTATCAAAATTATCAACAAATGCAGGTCGCTCCTTATCAAAATTACCAGCAACAGTATGTTGCTCCTGCAGGACAGGTTGGTAATCAATGGGGTGCTGGGTGGCAGATCTAGGGTCAATCGTCCGGTTATGGCTATAACCCCTATGGATAGAGTCCCTACGAACAGAACCTTTATGGGCCTGGTCCGTCCAGACAAAATCAATGGGGGCAACCAACAACTAGTTGGAACTCTGGTACTACCTCGTATCCACAATCGCAGATGTCCTTCAATCCTCAGCTACCATTCATAGCAACGTTGGAACTGCTAGATGTATCTAAATTAACTAATGATCCTATCTTGCATAATCCATTCTGGCCACCGGTCCCAACCAAGATACCTCACGATTGTCCCATATTTGATGGCAAAGCTGGAGAAGATCCTCAAGCCCATGTTATGACTTACCACCTTTTATGTTCGTCAAACTCATGGCTTGATGATTCAATCTGGACTATGCCTGTTCCAAAGGACTCTCATCGGCTCAGCTACTAAGTGATACATTGAGTTGACTCGTGTGTCCTTTCAAGATTTCAATTCATTGGCAATGGCATTCCCAACTCATTTTCAGTTACCCATTCGGTATGAGACGGGAATGCATCTCCTTACGTCTCTCAAACAGGACACGACCATGCACATATTCGATCATATACATTAATGGAGATGGTGTCATCAGTTGATCAAGTTTTGGATTCCTAATCAACTCCTAACCGATTGGTTCACGACCTCCTTTGTCCCTAAAATCGCACGAGACATTGCTATGGGAGCTTGTGTAACTGAAGAGCAAGCTACCGCGCATGCTCAGTACCTCAACTTAGTTTATTCTCAGTCAGGTACTTTATATGAGCATTTTCCTGATGCCCTGATACACGGTACATCCAAAGCTCTGCCAAAGCCATCTGTTGACGGTGTTATTGGCTCTGTAAATCTGTCGTCGAAGAAATCATCCTCGAACCCTGGGAAGAAAAAATCGAATGCTTCAAACAAAAACACTTCTTAGGGTGTGTCTGATTCCGGAAGTACTTCCGAGGTCAACGCCGTCCAGTCCACCACGGCAGATAAAGCCTCGAAAGGAAAGAGAAAGGGGAAAGCGAAAAATAAATCTGAGCAACCCAAACAGGACTCCTCCAAACCTCCACCCGAGGAAGAAGCCAAACGTAAACCGAAGTATCCTTGTCTTATCTGTGACAAGGATCACTATACCAAAGACTACCCAAGGCGGTCCGAAGTTAGTCATTTATTGAAAGGTGCTCCTGGGATTCTTGCGGTTCTGAAGGAACCTTTCCCCTCACAACAAACCCAAATGGTGGCCGATCCATCCTTGTCTTCTTCTCCCGTTGGTTCCCAAGTGTTCATGGCTGGAGCCATTCCCATTGATATAAAGACTCGAGCAAAGGAATATCTGTCATTCGCCGGGAAGGAGCCTGAGGTCCCCTCAAGCAGTCCTCCGTCTAGTTCTGGTCTGCTCCACATAAAGAGACTTAGCACTGAGACGCCCATCCGACCCCCTCCTAAAGGTGTACTCCAGAGATCATCTTACAACCCAAATTATTGTGCTGCCCAGCACTATAGCATCGTTGAGGACTTAGCTCAGGCTCCATCAGCTATGTCCGCTTTAGAAGTTCTCTAGAGCTTCCCCCCCAGAGGAAGTCCCTGCTATTGGCCATCGGTGGCATCGACCCAGCCAACTCAGATTTGATCACCTTTGATCACGAGAGCCATGTGCCACAACTGCCTCACCAGATTGCTTTCCTCATTCAGGTCATCATCAATTCAAAAACGATTCATTGTACAGTTATTGATGAAGGCACATCAACTTGCATTATGTCTGTTTCTTGTTGGAAAGCGATCGGGTCTCCGACTCTGAGTCAGTCTCCCACGACACTGGAAGCCTTTGATGGGAAAGAATATCGCCCTTATGGTATCCTCCAATGACTGCCGATTACTTTGGAAGGGAAGACCGTTGAAGTGGAAGTTGAGGTTGTTGATGCAAATCTTACTTACAACCTCCTTTTGGGCTGGAGCTGGACATATGCGATGCGTGTCGTGGCTTCGTCCCTCCTTCGTGTCATTCATTTCTCTCATCATGGGAAAATTGTCACGGTAGACCAGCTCTCCTTCTTCGCTTCTTCTTCCGAAGGCAATGTGCCTTCCGTGGAGCATACCTCCATTCCCTTCAAGAGTGTGGGAGCTAGGCTCTTCAAAGATCCTACCCTCACGGGTGTCTTTTCACTCCCACCTCCGAACCTTGGTTCTCTTGGTTCGGTTTCTACTCATTCTAATCCTCCATTGCACACTGTTGCTACTCTCGGCCCCTCTGAAAAAGGGGGCATCGATCCTCTAGCTTGTAACCCTCGCTCGGCCGGGGGGCATGGGCATATCATTAGTGCCATTGATCATTTTACAAAATAGGCCTAGATGACGCCTACACTATCTAGGCCAGTCACGTAGCAGTGCAATAGGGTAAGTCATGAAATGGGCTTGACTTGAACAAGTATCATGCGTGCCCTTTATTTTTGTACATACGTGTGCTTTCAGCAAGTGTGCTGTGTGTGCATGTTTTCATGTTTTTGTCTTGGTGTGTCAGCATGATCGCTGCTTATTGTGTCTTTTTACTTCTTGGACAGATTTCTAGATCGCCTTACGTTGGTTTCGCTGATGGTGCCGCCCATAGTACACGCAACTTGTCCTCTGTGGCATGGGTGATCTACGATCCTCATGGTGAGTTAGTGGACATTCAAGGGATCTGTATAGGTTTTACAATGAACAATGTTGCAGAGTATAGTGCTGTGATTGAATTACTAGCTGAGGCGATTAACCTCGGTATTCGAACATTGGTTGTGAGCTTGGACTCTCAACTTGTCATCCACCAACTCAACGGGCGTTATTCCGTCAGAGACCATCGGATTTTAAGGTTGTATTTACGTGTTAAGTTGTTAGAAAGGGATTTTGATTTCATTATTATCACATATCCAAATGACTAATAGTTAACCGTCATTAGCAATTATGTGTTGGACAGGCATTCATAATAGTAATGAACATAACATAAGAACATAAAAACAACAAAAACCATAAAACATATATTATATTATAGATTAATATATATTATATATATTAAATAATATATATATAATATATCTATATATATATTATATATATATTGTATATATATAATACACAGAATATAATAATCAATATATATTATATGCATATATATATACATATATACACACACACACACACACACACACACATATATATATATATATATAGATATAGGTGTGTCCAAATGTTTGCACTGCGTGCATCATCAAAAAATAATACATGTTTGTCTTAGTACATCCGGAGACAACATGTCTCTCAAAAAATATGCATAGAAAAGAAAGCCTAGATATCTAGTCCCGGTGGTGCTCATGGTAGCACATCACCGCTCGCACTAAATGTCTCAGGAGCCGGTCGATGCGAGTTGACACCCCCACTGTGTGCCTCTGGTATGCTAGCAGGACATCCACTAGCCGAGCGTAATCTGGAATCCCTCGAGTGATAGCCTTGAGGTTTTGAATGAGATCTCCTCTATCACCACCCTCCTCCTAAGGATCCGCTGCTGCTGGGCATCTCCTCGCAATGGGAGACATGCCAGCCGGACGCTCCGGGCCAACATCTGCATATGCATATAAGTGTTATTAGAGCAAGCATGTATTAACAAAAAAAAAAAATCATAAAAACTAAAAATCAAAAAACGAGATCATACCAATCTCCTAGTCCCAGTCCTCTCCCTTCAGTAGAGGGAGGTTAGGATCTCCGGTGAAGTATGTCCCCGCATACAGCTAGTCCTCCACCACAATCAGTTGGCGGCGAAGCCACTTGAAAAAATCAGGTCTGAACAACATCTGCTGACCGCCACCACCCCTCGGCATCAGTGCTGCCCATCGATCCATCCTCGGCTCTCAAGGTGTCGGGTCAGGAACAAAGGCCCCTTGGCCCTGGAAGCTTGGCACACGTTCCAAGAAGAACATCACTAAGATGGATTCGTACCCGAACTGTTGCAGCTTGTCGCTCTTGGCCTTTGTCAGCTGCCTCTTCATATTGGTCATCATAGCTGACGCCCAATTGAAGACTGTCGGGCTAAGGCACTCTGTCGCCAAGATCAGGTGATTATTCATAGCTTCGTGGGGTGCCTGTGCCCCCGCAGCTCGTGTGATGGTGAACAGTAAAGCTTTGAGTGTCAGGTCTTGGATAGTGGGGATATCCACTTTCGAGCTGCCCGACCTATATCTTGCCCCTGGGCAAACTCGAGCCTTCACCTCTTCCATCTTCTCTCCAGATGGCTTGTTGCCAGTCAGTCAGGGCACTGGCCCTCGTCGCGACAATCCAATACGGAAGTAGACATTAGATAGATCTAACTCCAACACTTGGTCCCGTATCCAGAACACCTGTTCCTGTACATCTTATAAGTTGATTAGATACTGTAAGAGCTCTGGCTGAGCTCGTAAATAGGACAGTAGGAAATATTTCTTGAGCCCACAAGCTCTGAGAGCTTCCATGCAGTCCTCATCCGCTAAGGCCAATGTGTCCACTTGGTCGTGTTCTCTTTCCTTCAATACGATTACCATTTTCACGTGTTGCCCTGTAATCACAAGCCCAAAACATTGAATTAGATCCTTCTGCAACTTAGAAATGCAGTGAAATCATTTGAAATTTGTTAAAAATTGAGCAAAAAACCCGTGCGGCCGTTGGTGTGACTGTTTCTAAAACAGTCACGCCCATGGGCATGAGCCTTTAGGGAAAATTGCCCCATTGGCGCTGGTCCGTGCCCGAAACCCGCACCAACGGGTGCAACCCTCATTTTTTAAATCCCCCCCATAGAGGATGAAAAAACTATCTAAAACAAATTTGAAACGGATGAAAATGAAGTGGGGGAAGAGACCTCTTACCTGACACTGATGGCGCTCTGAATGGTCAACTGGATTTGTCGCAATCGTCGCTTGAAGATCGCACATGAAATGCCCTAATGTCACTCTCAAAAGGTAAAAGTGAAAAGTAATTTCTTGTTTTTACCATTTTCACCCATTTTATAACTTTTTGACCCTCAAATAGATTTTAAAAGTCATTTTATGAATATTTTAATATATATTTGTGTCGAAAATGGTTACACTGGTTTCTTGTGCAGCGACAGGTGTTTGTATGGCTTAGGCGACGAAACGAGTTGTATTTTATACTTTTTCAGACTCGGTAAATCCACGAAAAAGTCACTTTGGAGTCGTCTTTTTTCTCTTTTTTGACTCTCTAAACGTGAAAAGAATTTCGAGTTGGTCCTCTCGACTCGTTAAATGTAAATGAGAGGCGGTCATATTTAAGCCCTTTTCCGACCGTGTAAAAAATGAAATGATTGTCGGACCCTTGTCATTTTAGGTTCATTAATGGTCATGAAGCGATGTGATTTTGATCGCTTTTTTACTTTTTCAGATCAGAATCAGTACTTATGAAAATTAGTCCTCGGTTGTAATGATCGGGCGGTTCTTTCGAGCATTGTTTTATACTTTTTCGAGCTTGAGAGACACAACTTTACAAAAAAGGACACCCCTGGAGTTTACTTTTCCACTGTCTTTTCAAAATCTCTAAACATGAAAAGACGCCGAGTTCTTCCTTTGTCATACTCGTTAAAACTTAATGACATCGGATTCCGCCGAAATGATGCCTCCCAAGCATATTCTATCCACGTCAAGCTTGTCATAAAAAAATAACCGGGGTACTCGCAAGAAATGGTGGGGAAAATGGAACCACAATTATTGTCACGTCGGCAGTATGTCACTCTTGAACATGGCACTTGTCTGCATTCGTGTCTAGGTGGGGACATCTCATCTTATTTTTACACTTGCCTCCATGGGTTTGGGTTATCCTGTTTGACCTCTCATCTACTCATTTCCCTGTCACCGTGACCCCTGATCATTTGATGTCAAATACTGCCAAGTCCACTGTCGTGCTACCAATATGTTCAAGAGAAGTTGACCTTTGTGGAATACTCAACCTCCCTATGATACCTCACATAATTCTGATTCACAAACATCTTATCCTTGTCTGTCTCGTGTCGATGATGTGGGAAATATTATGGCCCACCTTCGATCAAGGTCACTTCCTATCGACTTCAGCTCATTATCCAGGAAGTTGATTTAGAGACTCCCTTCAGGTGCCTTGGAGCCTGCATGCCTCAATGGTAGGTTCTTCGTGTTCGACGTGAGGTTTTCATCATTGGCCTCCGTTCGAATGATTCTATGGGTGTTTGACGCTGGCTCACTGATTCACACGCCGTAGATTGTACCTATAGTACCTTGGGGACCATTGTCATTATTGGTGGTACCTCTCGCGTCTGTTAGCAGTTTTTATCATTGACTGGTAATCAGACGATGTTCCTGCATGTTCGACTTTGACTCCCATATTCCCATGCTTGAACTTGTACTTTGTTCGGGTCGAGATGGAGAGGAATACCCTAGATTTTGTTTGTTGAGATCCAAGTTGCGATTTTGTGGACTATTATGATCATTACATGACTCATTCACTAGATGGCTACAACCATGCCTGAGTCTATTTATCGATACTCACTAGATGGTTGCATCCATACCTTGGATCCATATTTTTATGTACTCTGCTATGGATGGTTGCGCCCATACCACATACATAATGTACTTGAGATGTCAGTTGTACTTCTTCATGTAGGTTCTCTGGTGGCAGTGTTTTCAGTTGGCCATGTTCTTGTAGCACATTTCACCCCTCTCTCTCTCTCAAGCCTCATGCTTTAGGGGGCATATGTTACACAGTAATTTGTCACTGTCCCTATTACCCTTTCTCCCGCAACTTGGAGGACTCGTTCTAGGACCTGTGAAAAGTGACATGACCTGCAAACACTTGCATTGTATTCCCCTAGACATGAAATTCATATGCCCTGAAGACATCTTCTGCAAAATACCCATAAAAATAGCCCTTTTACCATTGACGCGGTTTCACTGTGTATCACTCGTGCCAATGGGGGAAATCCTCCAAAAAGGGCGCGCCAGCTGGCGCTCTGTCTCAGAGTCACACCCGCGCCAACCCATTTGTGTAAAGTTTTTAACAAACCAACTTGCGAAGGTTCTTCCTAACCTATTCATGAACTGATTCTAGCTTGAGTTAGTTCAGTTGGGCTTCGAATCTCCATAGAAGGGAAGTAGTTCTCCACCTCTCATGGAAGCTTCTTAATGATAAGTCCAATCCCATGAATCTTGTGGATGATGCTATCTCCTTCTCCTCTTTCTATATAAGCTTGTCCTTTTGCCTGTGAGAAGCTAGTTAGTAATTCTACTCTTCAAGCTCCAAATTCTAAGTCCCAAAGTTGGAGAATAGCTAAGCTCATGCTATAAGAGGCCTTCTTCATCCCCATAAGGCTACATCTTTAATGAGGATATCCTTGTCCAAGTAACTAGGGAGAGATAGGTTTGTTCCTCATTCCCAACAAGCTTTGCAAGGCATGTGTTGCTGATCACCCAGCGAAAGGAGGATTTGACGTCAGAACTTGGTTGTATTCTTCTTTGTTTATCAATAATAATAGATGACTATCATTATGGTTCCACTCTTATTGTCTTCATAATGATGTTTGAGTTATATCCTTTCTGACTGATATATAGTTGCATCTCTTGGATTTTATGCTTGTATTTGTGTCGTTCTTTCCATGTGTAGGTGTCCGTTCACAAGGATCGTGGGGATTGTGATCAGCTGGAGCAAAAGAACAGGAGTGATGACTCTTATACGAGTACTAGCATTGGATTTGAGGTAGGCCCTCATCATCGGTCTTTAATTTGTAATTAGGAACCCGCGTGTTAGCATTGTTTGATTATTGCTAGACCCCATTTAGGCTAGTGGGATTGCCTCTATCCGCAGAGGCGATTTACCTCCACAAAAATACCACTGATCCAAACTTAAATATGAATGCAACAAATTATAGATATAACCACAAATACAAGAATGTAGTATAAATAACACTTCATTTCATTAATATCAGAATACTGAAATATGCTTACAAACACAATGGAAATAAGCTAGCTCGGGCGATGGTATCTTATCTCTGAGGAGAGGTGTGGCAGATATATACCTCTAAGCTATATTACAATGAGGTTCCAAGGCCTATTTATTATTGAGAAACATTGGAAAAACTTGGGCATCCAAAAACCTAACCCTAGGAGATGAAGCGCCAAAACTATGGGTCCCGTTTGGGTAAATTTGTAGATCAACTACCTAGGGTCATAACTTTGGCATACAATCTTCATTTTACTATCATGATACATCATTTTTAAGTTCTTGAAGGAATGTTTACGACCTAAATAATTTCCAAACATAGTAATTGTGCTACAAAAAGAGACTGTGTTGTGGGTCTAAGTGGAATATGCGGGTGGCCTCCAATATCAACCTGGATCACTTGCACACTAGATCATGCAAATGTTATCTTGTACAAAGAATGATGTACAATTTTTTCATCCTGTTTATCTTATGTTCAAGACATTTTGAAAGCATTTTATAGTTGCAATTTAATATTTTGTATATTGCAAAATACATTTGCTCATGTACAAAGTTAACTGAGTTATTTGGTTGTTTAATATAAATTTATGTACTAAGTTAATTGAGTTATTTGGTGGTTATAATTAATTTTCAAACAAAAGTCTCTACACCAATATTTGAAATCCATAAAAATTCTAAATATAAATTTTATGTCATTTACTTTTTTTATTTATTTTATTTGGTTCTTATAGGAATTTTTGGAACAAAATCCTCCACTCCAATATTTGAAATCCATAAAATTTATAATATAAATTTTACACTATTTACTATTTTTTTTGTTTTAATTAAATAGATTTAACAATTTCTTTTATTTATTTAATTGATGTACAATTTGTGCATATTGTGTATCTCAAGTTCAAGACATTCTTTACACTTGCAATTCAATATTTTGCATATTGCAAAGTATATGTGTTCATGTACTAAGTCTATTGAGTTATTTGGTTGTTTAATATAATTTTTGTACTAAGATAATTGAGTTATTTGGTTGTAATAATAAATTTTCGAACAAAGGTTTGTACACCAATATTTGAAATCCATAAATTTTACAATGTAGATTTAACAATTTCTTTTACTTATTGATTTTAAATAAATTATTGTTTCATATAAGAAAACATAACATAATTCAATTTAAGAAAAAATCATTATCTTACTCTAGTTTGACAACAACAAACACTTTTCACTTCTTCATTCCCAATTCCACCTTTTTTTTCCTTAAAGGGAAGGACTTACTGAGTGAGGGACTTCACTTTTTTTTTCTCTCTAAGGGAAGGGATGTAACAACCCTAAAATTAAAACATGCAACTAATTAGATCAACTATGTGATTTACAATCAACACACCTCTATTCAACTAATTAGCATAGAATTTTTGAAAAATAGGAGCAAATGCAACGTACCTATAGAGATGATATTCCTTACTTGTAATTTCGGAGTTGAATGCTATTTGAATCTCTCTAACCACAACAAAGTTTTGGAGATGAATCTCCACCCAACTGTAGGCTCAGCTGCATATAATCTTTCTATAATTGGCCACCCCCAAGCCCTCAATAAACATACTACTACGTGGGAATCCTTTGTCTCACAACAATTTTCTCCCAAGAGAATGGATGATGGAATGATGGAATCTCTCATCTTCCTCATCATCTATTAAATAGACCAAACATTGGAAAGGGAATAGCATGCACACACTCCATGTGTGAACATCCAACTTTTATTTCTTTATTTTTAAGTTTAACTTAATTTAGTAATTCTCTTAATATAATTTTTTCTTATTTTATTCATGTTTACTTTTGATACCCTTACTTATTTTTACTATTTTTATAGTTCTCTTAGTTTAACTCTTTCTTATTTTATTTTACTTTTTGTTAACTTTACTTATTTTTACTCTTTTTACAGATTATTTTTATTTTTATTTATTTAGAACTCTAGCATTGTATTTATTATTATTATTATATTATCTTCATTATTTATTATTTATTTACTATTATTATCTTTTCTTTATTGTTTATCATTTATTTTCTTATATTTTAATATTATATTATATTATTTATTATTTATTATCTTTATTATTATTAGGGGACATTACATACTCCCCCTCTTTAATGAACTTCGTCTCGAAGTTAGGTTTAATTATTTAACATTTTATTTATTTAGTTAGTTATTACTTCATGTTTTCCCTACACCTTCTGCTGAACTAGTATAACTAGCAAGCATCGAAAGTTTTCGCAACACCTTAGAAATCTCAAGGAATCTCTGTCATTTTTCCCACTTTTGGAACCAGGCATATGCCTCATCAGTCTATATCCTAGTCCAATGTTGGCCCCAAGGCTCGCACCTGACTCAAACCTCATCTGCCCCAAGGCAGGCATCCAGTATGGTACTCAATGACTTCTGGCATCTCGCAAGGCTAACCCACTCACTCCACAACTACTAAGGCGCACATCCCCAGGCATCAAATTCATTACACCCCCACTAGACTTCGGCATCCCAATCCAATAACACGCACCTAGCCTACAACATCAGGCACTTGGCCTCCTCAAGATGGTCCCATAGCCCCTCAAGAGCTATCCATCAAGATATATACAAAAGAAAGGAACCACTGACATATGTAGTGTTGATTGAGTATGTCCCCAGCCCATATGGTGTTACATATTTTCCTTCATAGGTAGGGCTCCTATGAGATCATCAAATAAAATGGCCCTCTCAGCCCATTTGTGGATTTCCTGTCCATCACCACATCTCAACATGCATCCAATGTATTAGCAATAACCATAGTATCATAGAAAATAATCCACATGTCAAGTCTTACATGTCATCATGAGAACATAACATCATTGTTATCACAAAATTATGCAGGTCATAACTCTACATACAATTACCACATGCTTCACATCATAATATCCATCCAAAGTTATAACATCAACATTCAACATTAAAGACCTATCATCACGTAGTAAATGAGCATGTCAATATACCTCAACCTAACATCATAATGATCATAAGCACACATCATCACTATTGTAAAAACAATAAGAACTACATGTGCATCATTATCCTCATACCATCATATCACGAAACCTCATCCAACATTATACTCAACATCATAACAATTAATTAAACCATAATTGAAATCATAGTGTATGATTTAGACGTATCATAAAATTTAAACAATAAAACATGATTTAGATGCTCCATAAAAGTATCTGCCTTAGCTAAGTTAAGCACTCCTATTTAGTTCACCACACATTTTTAATCAAATAGATAAGGAAATTCATTAAAAATAACATTTGCATCTTCCCAGGTAGCTGACCCTGGGCTATATTGGTCCCACTGGACCTTGACTTGCTCAAATTCACAATTCCTGAGCCGACGAACTAGGTATTTATCAAAGGAGTACAAACACCAACAAGTAGGTGCTTTCCATGTAGTGTGATAGAATGGTAGATCTATCGAGGACTATGAAGCTAAATTCTATGCATTGGTCCATCACATGGACTTTATGGAAGACGATAAATGTCAAGCTGAAAGATTCTTGCATGGACTCGATCCCTTGGTCCGAGCAGAAGTCGCCATGTGGAAACCCACCACTATGGCAGCAATCACTGGTTTAGCCAAACAAGTCTTGAGGATGATAAATATGAAAAAGAGAATGGTATTTGATGGAAATACAGAGAAGGAACACCCCACAACAAGGGTAAATAGACCAGGGCGCACCCATATGGATTCCAGGGAAGACAAAGCAATGTTTCCCGGATTGCTAGTGCAACTTCTGGGAGGCCTCCAAGAGGATGTAGGGGTCAGTCCTACTGGAGAAGAACTAATTGTGAGGGTAGAGGATTTGGTGGCCAAGGACATGTACAAAGTGAGAATCGAGATCAAGTAAAATGTTGGCAATATGGAGGTCCACATTATAGAAGGGATTGTCCAAGGTATCAAACCTGGATTAAACAACAAGGACACAAAGCAAAAGGAGGAAGACCACATAACCCACACCGAATTCATGCAACCACTGTATTCATGATACCATAATAACTATTTTTTTTTTTTACAAGATTATAATTAGTGATCAAATTTTATAAAAAAAATGTGAAAAATATAAAATTATTTAATAATAAAATTGTCATCACGATATACCTAGTCCTACGTTCAATTTAATTTAATTAAAAAAATCAATAAAATTAATGTCCCCTAATAATAATAAAAATTGGGGTGAGAGAGGCTCGAACTCTTGACCTCAAGATTCCTCAATATAAGCCATGAGACCTACACGCTAACCAACTGTGCCACTACCCCATGCACATTTGTGAAATTCATCATTAAGATATTACCAATTGTACAATCATTGTTTAAATCATCAATATCGAATTAAAATTCCATGATCACTATGCATATTTTTTGTATCTGTTCTTGTACCCTTATACTTAATGACATTCAAAAATTAGGTCATTAATATCTATGTTTGTTGTCACGCTTAATCCGCCAAAATGTTTCAAATGGTTAGTGTGCTTGGAAATAGCTTCTTTCAACAACAATATCATAAAATTGATGTGCTACTCCATATCAAATCTCTAAGCCACAACTTATCATAAAATTCATCTTCTTTGTTAATGGTATACAATTGTTATCCTTTAATAGTTTCCTATAGACGTTTTTTTAGTCTATCACTTGTCAACTTACACCAATATGAGTGTTCTAGTTCATACTTTCTATCTTAGCCATTTGAAATTGTATAGGTCATCACTATGACCCTCACTAATCATCCTCAATCATCATTCACTTGTGATACCAAGAGTGCCAAGCTATTTAATCATGATTAATTCCTAAATCCAAAATCTTCCATCATGTTCTAGACTATGCTATTGCAACTTGTTTATTTTTTTTCTCAATCACCCTAAGTGTCTATCTAGTACTCGTTTCTATTCATGAAAATCATTCCAAGTTGATCATGGTTCTATGGGATACCATTTATTGTGATACTTTTTTTTATAAGTTTCTCCTTTGTCCTTCCTTATTAGATAACTTCACACTACTATCATTGGACATCCCTCTTAGAAAAGTTCTTTCATTTGTAGAACTCTTATCTCTTGATAATTATTTTCTCAGTATATGAAACATAAATTAACACATGTTAACATATAAATATGCTAACAAGAGAATCTCCTTCAATTAACCCTTGTTTTCAAAATCATAAAAAATTATTGGTCGTTATGAACTACCACATCGTCCTAATAATAATTAAGTTCACAACATTTTTATGTAAAAAAAAAAGCCATGAATTATATAATAAAAGAAAATTCAATATTTCTCACGAAATAACATTCCCAACCAATTTTAAGTTTATAAAGATCAAATTTCATTATAACTTTCTTAATACACAATTACACAAATCCTACTTTAATGTAAATTCTCATCTTTAAATTTCTTAAGTAACTATAATACTTTTAAAATATATACATTATGCCCAAATTAACTTTCCCATACACATTAATATATTAAATTAAAATTTTGAAACTTATGACATAACCTTTAATTTCACGAACAAAAATCCTAATTTTTTTTTTAATGTATTATACTCTAACTACCTAAAAACTAAAAACACTAACATTACTTTTTTTTTACTACCTAAAAACACTATACAAATCTATAATAAAATTTTAAAAATATCTTAAATTCCCCAGTGTAATCAATTCACCCTATTATAAACTTTCTTATCCTTGATTATTTTCCTTAGACCACCTAACTTTTAATATCATATATAAATAGAAAATCTTATTAATTTTTATTTCAAAGCTTTCAATGCTGCATGCTTGTGTTTTCTTTTGGTCCGGTATACTCACCTCTAAATTTTAAACCACTTACGTAAAAAATAAAAGAGAATGTGTGAGAATGGCTTGGTCCAACACCCCCACCCAACGTGATATAAAACGAACAACTAATTCTTGTATTTGGTTGTGCATGTATTCTATAAATTTGCGTAACAATAGCATAACAGCTAGTCACTCAATTGGATAACGAAAATATCACGTGTACCATTGTATTTAAAGTCATTGTATTTAAAGTCATAGCGCATACTAAATAACCGAATTCTATGTAACATATCTATTAAGAATAATACGCATGCTAAATAACTAAATTTCGTAAAAGATATCGGTTAATAAGTTTAATAATAACTACAATCTATCAACTTGTAGATATAGATTATTGAGTATCTTTACTAGAAGTGAAACCAACTCTTAATAAAATATTAATTCATTCACCAAAATATAATATATAATTATATTAATTGGATTATATTTAATCAGGCAAAGCTAAGCTACTCCTTGTGATTAGAGGCATGGGTCAATAAAGCATTACATTGTATTGAAAAAATAAATAAAAAGACATCGAGTTTCTATTATAATCTTTGGTAATTGTTTTTCAAATTCTAAATTATATGTAGATTCAATATTTTGAACTCTTAATTATATTATAGGGAATAATAATAATAATGTTAATTTTTATAATATAATTATTATATAATTATTGGATCTATATTTTATACTAAAAGTAACTAATTATATAGTTTTATAATTGGTTTAAAAATGTACGAAATATGTCTCGGATAAGGAGCATGTTTAGATAAGGTTCTTATTTTGGATGAAGCAATTTCCATAAAAATAAGCATTGTTTTTTTCTTATAAAGAAACTTAATAAAACAAAAAGATCTATATGATGTTATTGATGTTATTTTCTTTGATATTATGATGTTATTTCTAATACATGGGATAGATTAATGGTCACCTTCTAAGAGTTGGATTAAACATAAACTATAAAATTTAGATATTAGATAAATTTCTTTTTGTGATTTCTACATTAAAATTCCTATAGGCCCTAAGGATTGAGCCTAAGTTTTGATACCATATGTAACAACCCCGAAATTAAAACATGCAACTAATTAGATCAACTATGCGATTTACAGTCAACACAACTCTATTCAACTAATTAGCATAGAATTTTTGAAAAATAGGAGCAAAGGAAACTTACATGTAGAGATGATATTCCTTACTTGTAATTTTGGAGTTGAACGCTCCTTGAATCTTGCTAACCACAACAAAGTTTTGGGGATGACTCTCCACCCAACTGTAAGCTCAACTGCATATAAACTTTCTACAACTGACCACCCTCGAGCCCTCAATCAATGTACTACTGCTTCAGAATCCTTTGTCTCACAACACTTTTCTCCCAAGAGAATGGATGATGGAATGATGGAATTTTTCATTTTCCTCATCATCTATTAAATAGACCAAACATTAGAAAGGGAACCACATGCAGACACTCCATGTGTGAACATGCAACTTTTATTTCTTTGTTTTAAGTTTAACTTAATTTAGTAATTCTCTTAATATAATTCTTTCTTATTTTATTCATTTTTACTTTTTGATACCTTTACTTATTTTTACTATTTTTATAGTTTTCTTAATTTAACTCTTTCTTATTTTATTTTACTTTTTGTTGACTTTACTTATTTTTACAGTTTATTTTTGTTTATAAATTATTTTAGAACTTAGTATTGTTATTTATAAATTCTTCATTATTTATTTACTATTATCTTTTCTTTATTGTTTACATTTATTTTTCTTATATTTTGATATTATATTATATTATTTATTATTTTTATTATTATTAGGGGACATCAAAGGGACTTACTGATTTACAACTTTTATTGTTTACTTGCCTTGTTTAATGATCCAATTAGACAATACAATGCACTAGTCCTATATATCCTAAATTGCACATGTTACATTTTAACATCGTATAAAAGTCTTTTTTTTTTTTTTTTTTTTCGAAGGAACATCGTATAAAACTATCATTCTCATTATGTATTTTAAATGAAAGTGTTTTTTGGTTTTATGTGGGGGAATACGTTGAGGTATTAGTTTAAATAAATGATTTCATTGTGAACGGAATCTATGCATGATCTGCTCAACTAGCCAAAACTTGTAAGTGCATGTAACCACAACATGAAGTAGTACCAATGGTTGTTGTTGGGTTTTGAAATTGTCATTCACTTGCATTACACTTTCACTATCATTTATATTATATCACCTTCATTTCACTACCATGTCACTACATTCATCTCACTTTCATTATCATTGGGTCACATTTATGTTTTTCCAAACTTTATTAATTCTTAGCATCTTTAAGGGAATTTGTGGTTAAAAATTAGAAAATAATGTGCATATGCTTATACCTAACAAGTAGGATGAGATTGTTGACATGTGTAGGTCAAAAGGAAGCTTCTAGAAGACCTTTATGTGGCATCCTAAGGCCAAATTCGAACTTGAGTGAAGATGGGATCATGAAGATATGTGTCACATTTCCTATTTGTATTGAAACTCTAAGAAGACATGTGTCTTATCATTTCCTATTTTGATTATAACTATAGAGGTATAGGGAGAGATTCATGGACTCTCATTAATGAGATGACGTCTCATCTTTTTGTATAAATAGGAGATGTCTCCCCTTTATTTGGAAGCTTTGTAAACTTTTGTTAGCTCAACTTGCTGTACTTTGTAATTTTGGAGAATTTGAATAAAGCTTTGAAGTTCCCAACATGGAAGGAGATGTGAAATAGGAGATGTCATGGAGCATATTTTTTTTTTTTTTTTCTCAATTGGTCTACTCCTATATTCATACAAAAATGTTACAGCGAGGTAGCTGCCTCGAGAATTCTTGCCATGAAGTTGGCACTTAGTAAAATAATTCTTGGCATCCTGACTATGGAAATGACAAAATGACTTACATCAGACTTTTTAATTTCAGGGAACCTTGACCATTCCAGAAAAACTCGAAAAACTGACCCATACAGCGATACAGGACTGAGTTAAACACTGCTGTCTCATGAACATATTCTTACTTAAACAAAAAAATGAACAGACTCCGACATGTGGAATAGACAGAGACCTGAAACAGGCATGAACACTATAAATCGAAAGGGAGGTGAACTTCTTCTTCGGTGGCAGATAAAAAGCCAGAGGCGCTGACTGGTTCAATCTTCATCTGAGGTTGATGGTTGCTCCTCAATGATTCGACACCCAAATTGATCTGAGTCCTTGGAGTCAAGAGGATGGAACGCTGAGCTTGAAGGCTCTCCTCTCGCTGGCACGCTTGGGCTGACATTGGCTTCAGTATTCATAGTAGACAGGCCTTTGGAGACTTAGCGCTGGGTGACATTTGGACTTGCCAACCTTTGATCCACAGGAACCCCAAGTTGAACCGCCCTCGAACCCATGGCATTCTCACACTTTTCAATTGTCATAGATACTATGAAGGACGAGTTTGCCAGAGAACAAGGAATGCAGAAGTGGGCAGTGGGATGCGAGTGATGCACACAGACTCCGGCTCTATCTTGCCCCCTTCCCCTCCTCCTGCCACATCTGGTGGCTGGATAGTTGAGGCAACAAAACTCTGACGCATTTGAAGAGGGGTCCGAAGTGGTGGAGGAGTGCTGGTGGGTGGCTTGACCACGAGAACCGCCGCATCTGTTCCCCATCCTTAGCCTTTCTCTCAGCATATTGATACACAGAGAATTGACTGAGGGGTGAATGCACAGAGAGAAGTAGAGGTTGAGCCCAATCGAAGCTTTGAGCTCCAGGAACCGGAGCCGAATGGAAGACAGAGATGGTGAATGCGCTTGAGGCCCAGCGAAGATAGACTGATAGAGAGGAACTCTCAGCATGCACCAGAGCCGAAAGAAAGCGGGGGTAGAGCTATCGCTCGGAGAATCGCCCGGGACAACGGACTTAATGGAGCTGAAGGCATGCATTGGAATAGCGGGAATGAGGAAAAGATTGAGAGCCATCACGCCAATAACCAGATGCAGGGAGGGCAGCGTTACAGCTGCAATTAAGAGGTATGTGCGAGGCTAGCTCTCTGGCCTAAGACAATTACAACTGGTGCAATTGGGCTGCCACTTGGCACCTTGCGCGCCTCCATCATACCGATTAACCTGTCAATCACTCGCATCCGGGAATGTCATGGAGCATATTAGAATGTATGGTAGAGTAGATTTATTTTGTAGTTTTGCTTTGATTTCATTCAAGTATGTCATTTTATTATTTTCAAGTTTAATAGTTTAGATTTTCCATTCATGCAAGTGTGTTCAACTGGTTGATTGTGGATTTATCTAACTGTTTAATATATGCTTAGCAAAATAGTCGAAGAAAGTAATTTCGAATTGGTTCTTAGAGCATTAGATTAGTTTTCCTTTACATGTTTTGTATTTAATTTTTCTGCAATTTAATTTTTAGTTTTAGAAGAATGAAGTATTAAATCCCTCCAAATGCTATCACAAGGAGGTAGTTCTCCCAAAATTTTATTTCAGAGTGATAAAACAATTCATTTAGCTATTATAATAGATTAGTTGCAATTTAACTTTCAGTCTTAGTCTTTTATTTAAATTTCATTTCAGTTTTAGAAAAATGAAGTATGGAGTCCCTCAAAATACTATCACAAGGAGATAGTTCTCCCAGAATTGTATAGCAAAGTGATAAAACACTTCATTTAGTTGTTATCATTTTTGCTTTCATTTCATAGAGATTTTTCTGGCTTAGACTAATCTAACTATTCAAAGTTTTGATTTGTTTTTATCTAATGTTCATTTCCTTTTCTCCCTTCTTTAGAAATTAGATTTTATCATTAAAAGTCATTAGATTTAGTTGACCATTAACATTTAGAGATTTTCATCTAGAAGCATAACTTTTCTTTCTTAGAATATTTTTCTTAAGCATAAGAAAAAAAACCCCCGAAAACAACATAAACTATAAAACAACGAAGCAAGAAAAATGTTTACTAAGCACATATAGTGCACCATAATTCATTAGTTTACGATACTCGGATTGGTAATTTATGTAGAGCAATTTAGGTCACTAAATTGAATAGACATTTTGGCGTCGTTGCCGAGGAAGTGTAATTAGGAGACCTTATTTCTTACATCTAAAAAAATTAATAATTTCTCGAGTATGCTTTCCTCTTGCACTTTCTGTGATCTGGAGGATCAAAAAAAGAATTTTTATGTTATATATATATATTATATTATATATATATATATATATATATATATATAATAATATATATATATATATATATATATATCATTTCATGTGAATCAATGAAAAAAAAATAATAAAAAATCAACTGCTTTAATAGGTTTAGCTGTCCAAATCGACTAGTTATGGTTTGTAGTGACCCTTAAAATGTTGTTGCCTATTTTATAAGATTTTGCAAATTAGCTACGTAACGCAACCTTGTTCCACAGCTAACTGTGTGTTCCATAGCTACTTCCAAGGTTTAGCAGGTTACAGACGTCAAATGAATAAACCGACCACATGGACATCTCTAGAATCGTCTCGACATGGATTCTATCCTTGTCACCCAACCCAAATTGATAAAAAAACCAACTTAAATCCATAGTCAAAGTCCTATTTTTAGGGTCTAGAACATTCACTTTTAAGCCTTAGTTGCCTGAAATTGAGAACCATTAATCATTTTTATAAAAATTCACAATTTCAGAAAAAAAGAAAAGAAAAACCAAAGCTGAGTCCACGAGAATTCAGGAAGATTAGAGTTCAGAACCCAAGGGTTCTATACATATCTGTATGAGGATTTCAGTGGAATTTGTGAGGGCTTCTTTTCTGGCTCAAGAATGGAGGTGAATGCAAATTTCTAGGTCCACGCTGACACCATTGAGGGGGCCTCGATATTTTTTTTTCAACTTAAAAAATGAACTCTATGAGTTACGAGTTCATTGCCACTCAGATTTCCACCACCTTCAAAAAAATAAAGCATGTAATGAAAACAATCTAAGCTGCGAACTTCAGCAAAAAAAAAAAAAAAATGTTAAATTGTTGTTTTAAATATCCAAGGTACAAATTTGAATTAAAAACAACCACTGGTTCGTTTATTTTCTATTGTCTGTATTGTAATTGCATCTGAAGAAATTCCTAAATTGATTTTTTTTTACAGAAGATGCATTTTCCAGAAAAACGCAGAACTGAAAAACCGTCAAACTTTAAACGCAAATTCCAGCCAAATGAAAACGAATTAGGAAGAACAAAAACATGGGTTTTTTTGAGAACAGGGTCGATTAGATAACTAAAAAATAGTTTGGAGAATTTCACAATGGTTTGGCAGAATTTTTCTGTTCCCCGAAGCCCCATTTGGCATGCCGTGTGAGAAAAAACAAATTTTAAATGTATAGAACACTATTTGAACACGACATGCTTGAGGAAGGGAAATCTGATTTGAAAACAAATTCCTGATGTGGAATTCAATCCATATGGCGAATCTAAGAGTCCAATTCACCACGCCTTCCATCCTCAATGCCAAACGGTCTGATGCAATCTTCGTTTTCGACTTGTACTTCATTGTACTTCTCCAAGCACACTTGTTAAATGGCTAGATACATGGCATAACCCAACTGAATATGACTCTTCAAAACCATATTGTTAATTTATTTCACTAAGTTTCTCTCTTATGCTTCCGCAACCTTTTCTATGTATAACAGTCACTCTGTTTTTCACACCATTTACATGTGCATCTACTCCATTTCATATATCTTCTGTACACTCTATTTCTACATATTTCACGCATACAACTTCTCTGTTTCGTATACCCTGTATGTTTTATTTCCTACTCATAGTCATTTTCCTTCCACATAGTCTGTCATTTCATCCCCATATCCATAACTATTTTTGCTTCCATATACCAATTGTTCAACTACCATATACACAGTCTTCTTCACGCAGTCACTTCATTTCTTAAACAATGAAGGGAAATTTGAAGAATAATAGAGAACAAAGGCTCATGAATGATTGGTCCTGTGCACCATCTGCGATCTTGGACTTTCTTCCCAGTACTTGGCTGCATAAAATTTCTTTTCCAATAACTTAAATCAGAAAATTGATGCCTTGACTATCTTTTAGCTACATATCGTAACCACATTCCACAGCTAATCAGCTGTTCTGCATCTACATCCACGCTTTTGCAGGTTCCACATGTCAAGAGAGAAAAATTACTACATGGGTAGCTTGGAAAACATCAAGGCATGGATCATATCCTATTCATCTGGCCTAGATCGACGAAGAAGACCCTAGTCAAAGGAAAGTCAAACAAAGAAACCTATGGCAAACAGGACTTTGTTCTGCACACATTTCTCAAAGATAGGGATTCGAAGTGGTTTCTTGAGGCCACAGACTTCATCCTCTGCCTGAAAAAATAGAGTCCAACAACCACTGCTATAAGATTTATGTTTCCAAGCAACCAAGGACAAGAGAAAAAAAAAAGAGAAAAAAATATAATAATAATAATAATAATAAATTGAATCAATGAAATAAGTAGATTATTTGCTCATTTTTCTGAAAGGTATTGTTTAATTTTGGACTGATGATGAAAAATGAATAACTAACTTTCTGTTCAAAATTCTTAGCCACAGAAACTGTGCACGTTCTACAGCTAGAAAGCCATTCCGCAGCTAAACATCAATTCTACAGCTGAAAAAACCTTATTGTTCAAATCAGCCTAACTTTCTCATACGATATTAGATTTTGATGATTCAAGTGTCATTGTAAAGATACCAACGAGATCTAAACAATGAGAAATCCATCATCAGAGTTTGAAACAGTCAAGAATGAAGAAATATCTCAAAAGGTATAACAGTTAGCTTGAGGCACTAATTCCGAAGTAGGTATAAATTATTTTGGTTTTCCTTCATGAAATTGTTTCATTAATGCGAATTCTTAGTTTTGTGTGTAAATATCATAAATAGAGAGATTGATCACCTCTCTCTTTTGATAGTCTTACATTCCATTGTAGAAGAAGTATTAGTTTTTTTTGCAGGTTCCAGGAGGAAGGACAGATGAATGCAAGTGAATAGTGTCTCTCTTAAGAGACCAATTTGTTTCATAAGAGGATGATCAGCAACAAAGAAAAAACATGCTAATGCAAAATCAAATCCAAACACTTGCAAATTTTTCAGATACTATTATCTCCATTACATCCACACTTCATAATAAACCATTCACCTCATTTCCCTTCATATTTCCATTTACATTCACATACACTTTCCATTACTTTTTTTCCACTCCTAACCCACAAATAAAAGCAAGAGGCTCAGTTACATGCTTATTGCCCATTGCCATTACTACTTTCCATTGCCATCTTCCATTTTCATTTTCCCTTTCCTATTCATTTTCATTTTGCAAATAAACGCTGCTTTAATTCAAATTATTGAGTGCATAGTCTTTTGAGTCTAAATTCCTTGTAAAAACACCTTGAGGCTTGGATGCCTTAATGGCAAGTCCTCATGCAGAAAATTAATGGGAATACATTAATGTCCCTTGTTCATCGGATCTTCTAGGTGAATCGACACTAGAAAATTTATTCATACCTAGCAAGATGTGTTTGGGCATCTTGACTCTCATTGTCATCAATTGTGAGAGTTTTTGTGTTGACTAGTGACATCCATTAATGGCTACTAAGTCAACAATTTTCTACTATTTTCAACATAAGAACATCTATTCACATAGCAGGGATTGTGCCAATGAGTTTTGAAGACATGAAGACTATTGTTTTCAACATTTTGCAGTAGATTCAAGAAGTTTTGGTAGAAGCAATAAAAAGTCATCTTGACTCTTTTCATCCATGACTCTTTTTGTCCAGCCACTTGAAAGAATATTATGATCAAAATTTTGTAGCCATCACACATACAGCTCATCCATTTCCAAAGGGTAAGTTAAGGTACGTTATTTTCTAACTTTTTAACATAGAATTCCATAAAAATCCAGAATAATAATGGTTGGAAAAACATTTCTCTTCCCCATTTCATAAAATTGCCAATACCATCAGTTGGGGGGGGGGGGATTATACATAATATCGCCATGTCATATCATGTTCAAAAGCCCACATACTTCCAAAATTCATTAACTATTACATTATTATTATTATGAGAATACAATGGCTTTTCAAAAGTGCTTAAAGGATAATTGGATACAAACACAATCATGGTTGTCACACAAGAACCAACCATGATGCAATCCAATAAAGATATACTTTGCAACAATAATCAAATTATCGTTATGCAAAGTTCAAAGATAAAAATTGAATGCAACAACAAAATATGGTTGTAACACAAGAACCAACCATGTTGCAATTCAAGTAAAACACTTTGCAGAAGTATGAAGTTATCAAATGATATCATGAAAAGTTAAGCGAAAGCTGAAGGATCAAAATAATTAATGTAATATATATTGCATGAGGACATGCAATAGCTTCAATTGGGGGGTATGTTGGGTCTTGAAATTGTCATTCACTTGCATTACACTTTCACTATCATGTCCATTATATCATCTCCATTTCACCTTCATTTCACTACCATGTCACTACATTAATCTCATATTCATTATCATTGGGTCACATTTATGTTTTTCCAAACTTTATTAATTCTTAGCATTTTTAAGTGAATTTGTGGTTAAAAATCAGTAAATGATGTGCATATGCATATACTTAACAAGTGGGATGAGATTTTTGACATGTGTAGTTCAAAAGGAAGCTTCTAGAAGACCTTTATGTGACATCCTAAGGCCAAATTAGAATTTGAGTGAAGATGGGATTATGAGGATATGTGTCACAATTTCTATTTGTATTAAAACTCTAAGAAGACATGTGTCTTATCATTTCCTATTTTGATTATAACTCTAGAGGTATAGGGAGAGATTTATGGACTTTCATTAATGAGATGATTTCTCATCTTTTTGTATAAATAGGAGATCTCTCTCCTTTATTTGGAAGCTTTGTAAACTTTTGTTAGCTCAACTTGTTGTACTTTGTAATTTTGGAGAATTTGAATAAAGCTTTAAAGTTCCCAACATGGAAGGAGATGTGAAGTAGAAGATGTCATGGAGCATATTAGAATGTACGGTAGAGTAGATTTTATTTTGTAGTTTTGCTTTGATATCATTCAAGTATGTCATTTTATTGTTTTCAAGTTTAATAGTTTATATTTTCCATTCATGCAAGTTTAAGTCATGAAAGTGTGTTCAACGAGTTGATTGTAGATTTATTTAACTGTGTAGTCTATGCTTAGCAAAATGGTCCAAGAAAGCATTTTCCAATTGGTGCTTGGAGCATTAGAGCACATAGTAGATTAGTTTTCCTTTACATGTTTTTTATTTAATTTTGTTTCAATTTCATTTTCAGTTTTAGAACAATGAAGTATTGAATCCCTGCAAATGCTATCAGAAGGAGGTAGTTATCCCAAATTGTATAGCGGAGTGATAAAACACTTCATTTAGTTGTTATAGTAGACTAGTTGCAATTTCACTTTTAGTCCTAGTCTTTCATTTAAATTTCATTTTTAGTTTTAGAACAATGAAGTATGGAGTCCGTCAAAATGCTATCACAAGGAGGTAGTTCTCCCAAAATTGTATAGCAAAGTGATAAAATACTTCATTTAGCTATTATCATTTTTTCTTTCATTTCATATACATTTTTCCGGCTTAGATTAATTTAACTATTCAAAGTTTTGATTTGTTTTTATCTAATATTCATTTCCTTTTATCCCTTCTTTAGAAATTAGATTTTAACATTAAGAGTCATTAGATTTAGTTCACCATTAAAATTTAGATATTTTCATCTAGAAGCATAAATTTTCTTTCTTAGATTAATTTCCTTAAGCATAAGAAACAAAACCCTCAAAAACAACATAAACTATAAAACAACGAAGTAAGAAAAAGGTTAACTAACATATAATGCACCACACTTCATCAGTTTACGATACCCAGATTGATAATTTATGTAAAGAAATTTAGGACACTAAATTGACTAGACGATTGTGGTGTCCTCAATATCTATGGCCTATAGGCATTAGGGCAATTAGCATATCAACAATGAGGCAAAGGGAAATGCCCCAATTCTTGATTGTGATCTTGCCCCTCCTCGCAAAACCACTGCAACACCACCACTCTTAACCTTGTTTAAGTATTTATTGGTACAGACAGAGGAGTTTGGTTGAAGGAAGAAACCTATATCAGGTCATGAGATCCTCATGTCCTTTTGAAGTTTGGTTAGAGCAAGAAACCCACATAAGATCATGAGCTTCTTTATGTATTTGTAAATATTTTTTTTATTAAAAGTTAAAAGGAGTTTAAATTTTAGTTTCATTGTTCACTATTATAAATTATATAATTTTAGTTTCGTTGTTCTCTATTATAGGTTTAATCATAACTTGAGTGAGATATTTCTTGTTAGTTTCTTGTAGAATAAAATGTAAACATTATGAATTAGATGCTTGTGTTTTAATTTGACACAAGAGAAGAAATGTCGGGAATAAATAAGGATTGTAAGGAAAAAATAATGTTATCTCACGAATAAAAGAAATTTATAAAATATAAATAGAACCCACATTTGTTTATGTATTGAACAAACAGAGGAGCGATTTTTGTAGTGGTAGTCCTTGTTAGTAGAGGGATTGAGTTCTTTGGTTAAAAATGACAAAGTGTTGAATTATGGTGTTGGAACTACTAATGCATAAGAGAGTCACTCCAAATGACAAGAAGTCACTTCTACAGGTGTCAATAAGACAAACACTGGTTGATAGTGGCTATTGTGTGAATTTATATAGAAAACAGTACACCAAAAACCACGAAAAATTGTGTTTTAATAACTGATATTCATAGGCCCTTGGGACCATTAATGCCAAGAGGTGCCTTCACTAAAAAGGTAAAATAGAGCCTATTGATGACACTGAGATGCCTTGACTGAAATAGGAAATTAAAGTGTACTAATGACCCCAAGGGCCACACATATGTTCATTTGAAGCTTATGCGAACAAATTCCCTACTAGAGGTTGGGTAATGGTCATGACAAAGAACAGAGAAAGCAATCAATTACTCATTATGCATTATTGTCAAAGGTTAAAATCTATAAGAACTAGTTTGGACATGAGTTATTGCAAACTCTATTTTTAGTATCCACATATTTCTCAATTAATAATGGGGTATGGAGCACAATAAATCTATAGGAAAAATATTAAAAATATTTTATTTAACCCTACAAAAAAGAGATTTAGACTAACAACAAGCATTGAATTTGTCAATGATGTGTAGTTCAAGAGGTTGTAATCCCACTTGTTATTGTTCATTGTTTGTGAGCCCATTGTTAATTGAACCTTATATATATATATATATATATGTTTATCTATATTCTGATGATATGTTAGTGGTTGCAAGTACAGATTAGTTTCTTGGCTGAATGACTCACATATGGGTGATGGGGTTGTAAAATTGGATGGAATTGCATGGGAGGGGTTGGATAGTGTCCTGGATCTCACCCACTAGTACTCCCGCCATGACTTCGGTTGGAAAGGTTGAAACACCTTCGCTTTGAAGATCATGATGTCATGAGGGCAGGGACCAAAGTTGGGACGCCCATGAGGATTTTATTGGGGGTGCGCATCAAGGTGAATTCCTTGATCCCCGACACCATTAGTCTCACTATAGTAGGCAACATAAGAGATGATAGTGGTATCTATCATTGCACCTATACTTTCTCCTTGTAGCCATTGAATGCTTGAAGGGTAAGTGGCGTGGCACCCTTGGAACTTCAAGGGAATTTATTGAAGGGCATGACCAACTTGAAACCCTTGGCATCACCAAATAGATTTTTAAGTGTGACACCCTCGGAACTTCGAGGGAAGTTCTTAAAGGGAATGACCAAACTTGACACCCTTGGAATCATTAAAAATGATTAAATTAATAAATAAAATCAAGATATGAAAAACCAGGTAAATTCACATCAAGGGTAAATGATGTCAAAGACTGAGGTAATTAAATCGAGAATAAAACTTGGGTTAAGAGGATCATAGCAAGAAATAAAATATTTTACCTTAAAAGTTCTACCTTTCCCATGTTGGAAAATACTAGGTAGATAATGTATTTTAATTAGGTAAAAAGGGGAAAGAGGGACATAAATGTAAGGATAAATATTAACTTTAAAATAGTTAAACCTAATTAAGAGAAGAGGATGGTGAATTAAAATAATATTAATAAATTAAATCTTAGAGAAATTTATAGAACCTCCATGTGGCGACAACCAATATAAGAATATCCATCTAAGAGATAACTTGATTTAAATTAGGGAGTAGATAGGGGATCAAATATTGAATTATCAATTCACTTTAGTAATGAACACAAATTAAGGAGTAAAAAAGGGGATCAAGAGACAACTAGGAGAAGAAATACAAATCTTGTTGAGGTGAAGAAAAATATTAGTTTTAAACTAAAATTGAAGTAAATAATTTTGGAGACGCTTGATGAGAGAGTGACACATGGGTGGGTGAATAATCAAACTTTTGAATTGTAAAAAATAATTAATTATGCATGAAATGCCAAGTGTCACCTATGAGGACTCATATAAAAGAAGGGGTAGGCCATGGGGGAAGGGAATTTTTTTTACCCTATTGTTAGATGGATGAGACTATGTTAGAGTAGTGACTACAAGCTATTGTGAGTTTGGTGAGGTAGAGGACTTTAGAAAGGGGACTCTTGAGCCAACGAGTGCTCTCCTCTACCAGCTAATCCATTCCTCCATTTTACAACCCCATTGTAGATCTGGGGTCTGTGAGGAAGAAGAGTACCCAAGGAGTAGGCTGGGAGGTCAACCAGTGGGTCATTGCATTCAAATTAAGCACATCAACTTTCAACACTTGGACGTGACTGAGAAAAAAGGAGGGCAAATAGTGGCAAGTCAAGTTTGAATCTCGTCTCTTGCTGAACAATACCTATGTTGTCATAATATTCTTTTGTATGACTTCATTATGGTTTTAGTTAATAACATGAAATTAGATGATATGTTAAATGAAGTGAAATTCAAGAAAGTTTTATATAATGCTTAATAATTTTTGAGTTCCCAATGCTATTTTCTTATGGTTGTATTTTTAGTATTTTATATATATTTTTTATAGGATTGGTCCCTATACTTGTTCACTGTTTGTGAGATAAATTTTTTTTGGGTTGACAAGGTACTTGCAATCTCATTCCCACCAATCTGTCTCATTCTCACCACCCTATGGATGGAGGGTGAGCACATGGTAACATGGAAAAGAAAAAACATTTAATTATATTTTATGACTTGAACTAAAGATACTATTTGTAGACTTTAAACACACATTTTTTATTTTTATTTTCTAAAGGATAGTTAGCTTTATATCTAAGATAAAAAAGTTTAAATGTGAAAATAATTTTATCCATGCTGGCAAGGATAGATAACAATTTGAAAGTATAATCTCCCACTTTCCACACCCTTCGAAGGCAATTAGTTTTAAGAAGGTAATCAATAATCTTATAAAACAAATATCTACCTATCAAAGAGTACAATAATCACTGTCATACAATAAAGAGGAAATGTTGTATAATAAAGAGTGGAAAACATCCAAAATACCAAATAAGTACATTAATGCATTAAGGAATTAATTTCTTGATTATCCATTTCAAAAAAGTTACTTTAGCTTAGTTTCTTAATGACGAGCATGTAAAACAATTTTCCACCAAATATATAATTCTTACATAAAAATTGCATATCCCAGTCACCCTTTCATGATATACATTACTGTTAGGGAAACATGAGAAATGTATCCTTGATCCATGAGATCTGAAGATGGTTCCACATGAAACTAAGTACTATTGAAAAATCAGCCACTAAGAAGAGACAAAGCAATATTACATACTTAACAATAACATCCTCCTACCTTGTTCTCTGTTTCAGTTGCAGTTACTATCGAGTTTAAATTCACATCAACCATGTCTTCCTTATGGGTTGATGAGAGATCTTCCATTCTAGGTAATGAGAATGCTATCTTACAAAACAAAGCCTACATTTCTCACAATCACACTAAATATGTGAGTGGTAGTTGCTTACTGACATAAATATACAATGAACATGTATTGAAATTTGAGTAGGGTCTGAAATTGAAAAATTATAAAAACCATTTTGTAGAATTTAAGCCTCTAATAAAAGAGAGAAAAGTTGCACCTTAATGTTAAATCCAACTTTTGCATTGGTTTCAATAAACATCACCCCAATTGCGGAGACTTTGCATGACCTTCTTCAATCGAGACTTGCCTAACCAAACCATTATAAAAGAAAAATACCAAAAAAATAACAATTACTTTGGAATTCACTCATCTTAGCCCTTGGCATATGTTTTAACAAAAGATGGAAAAGTAATTTGACAAAATAAAATGGCACTTGTTACTTTTCCATTCCAAACCAAGGTAGAGGACTGAGTAAAATTATGGACATGAAATGATTATTGATTAATCCAAGTGAGAAATCCTTAGCACTTCATTCTCCTTTGTCACCCTAAATTTCAATGCAGGATTCAACCATAAATCCTTCATGAATATCACATTATCATCGAAGATCCAACCAGTGAAGAAAGGACAACAAATGTATAACTAGCTACATAACTATTATCATTGATGAAATCGTCTCGATTCAAAATCTTCATTCTTATTATCACTTGAAAACATTGATATTCAAAAGCAAAGGAGAACCAAAGGTTCATATATTGCACCATAAATTTTGAATCCATAAACTTTGTACTTCACATCAGGGAAAATTTTAAGAACCCCCCTAAATTTATAAGTATAATAAATGGGCGAATATCCATGGTATATAGGAAAAATGGAAGGCGATTTTATCAATAATATAACATGTATATATAATTTTTATGGCGAATCTCTCACGAGGCATGGCGAATGTTTTACTCAATTATAAAATCTTGTAAGATCTTGGTATTACCATGGGTTATGATAAACCTGGAGCTTAAAAATTACTCTTAGTAATTTATAAAATTAATAGTTGATTTTTATTTTATTTTTTTATTTTAACCAAGCTAAAATGTTTAACATACATTAAATTACAACATCCATTTTTACACTCCACCAAGCCCCAAGAGGGATCAAATATTTTTTCACTCTATGCTAGTTTGCATATCATGATATTTGATACCTATGAGGGCTAGTAGATCAAGACTAAAGATGGATCTATGATAGTTTAATTCCCCCACTTAAATAGGCTACATTCCAGGTGAATACCATGGGTCAATTCCATGTGCCATTTTTATTTTTATTAATACTAATATTAGGGTTAATAATGTTTTTTTGCATGGTATTAATAAAAATCTAGTCCATGGTATTTGTCCCATAGTATTTTGCCCATAGGTTTCACCTAAATATAACATTTTTTGAGTGTTCGTAAATATAAGGTGACTTAGGGAGTAAATATAAAAAAATGTTTTATTTGTTTACCATACCTCTCGT
>APFE030956986.1:5471-80213 GCA_000404065.3 Pinus taeda | reverse complement strand
AGGATTCACTTAAATAAAACCTATTCTTGAAAATGGGCGAATGGATTCACTTAAATAAAACCTATACTTGAAAATGGGTGAATGGAAGGTTGTACTCCTAATTTCAAGGGCTAAATTTACCTTTTTTACCCTCTCCCTTAAAATAAGGTGGGCTATTTGAAGTGATTTGTAAAAATATACTATGATACAAAATATTCGCCCACTAAAAATTTAAAACCCCTTAATTTCGCCAAAGGGCGAACATTCGCCCCTAAAATTTTCTATGCTTCACATGATTACACTAAATTTTATAACAATTCGTTATATACTCAAGGAAATCATTATGTACTCAAGGATTAGTATGGATCTGACTTAACATTACAACATCGTGTTTGGCATGTTAGCACCATTAAAATATGAAACTATACCCAGAGCCACTACATTAAAGAAACATTTCACTGGAAACTTCTGAAGAGAGTTTAATATTTTCATAGATTTGTTGCATTCTTACAAATTCAAATATTGTGTGAACTCAAAAACTGTAACAACATTAATTCCAAAGAGAATAATAAAAAGGGTATCCACCTTCTTATCTAAGTTACCTTAGATAGGTAAACTTCAGATGCCAAGAGCTAGGGTTTTCTAAACATTTAAGTTGAAATTTATACTTTACAAAAAAATATCACAAGGATTTCTCTAAAGATGAGTGCATGTGAGTAAGTGTCTGAAAATATACTGGGGTTTTCATGACTTTCTCCTATCTTTTTTATCTATATTTATATTGAAGGTTACCGTTGAGGCCATCTACAATGGATGTGACCCCCTTAATAACATGTAGAAAAGAAAACAATACCTATATTTCAAATTTATATCATAATAAGTATCTACACACAGACATACACACAATAAAACTTGAAATAAATTATTATATCTATGCCCATTGTTGAGTGAGATGAACATACTAGACCTGTGCATATGGAAGGAGAGAGATACTCACCACACCTACAAATGAATAGTTCTATCTTTAAGGTACATTGTGTTTGACAAGAAATTGATACCAGTGGTAGCCTAATGTGAATACAAGCAAGTTAGCATCTAGTGTTGTCATAATTTTTGAATCAACCACACTTGTAGAGACTAATAAACACAACCCAATGTGTTCTTTCAAGTATCAACAAAATTATAGCCAGATATCAATCCAATATATTGAAATGGAACTTGTGAAAAATGTAAATGAGAGTATTGGTATTCCAGTTTTTTGAGGCAACTGATCTTATTCCAATAAAATCTCAAATATTGTAATTTCGAAGAAGAGAAGGGAAAATAGTTGAAGCCACAACTAAGACATGGAAAATGGAGGGTTTTGAACATAAGCACTTAGTAATGGGAATCCCAAAAGACTTTCCTCTATATCATGCCTTGAAACATGTGGTGTAAGATGTATCAATGTATGCAAATTGACACAAGATTTTCCTCTCCCAACAAAACAAAAAGTTTGCTTGATTTTTTTCCATCTCAATAATTTAGAGAATAATCTTCAAAACATTCCAAGGTTCAAAAGTTTTAGAATGCAATGGGATTATTCTAAATTTTATTTGAAGTGGAAGAGGGAAAGAATTGGACCAGTTTGGCCAATTGTGGCAGATCTCTCAAGTAAGGACAAGAATGGCATAATGACTAAAAAGAGAACAATTATTTTCAAAGAAACGCATAATTAAGATTTAAACATTTTGATCCCTCCAGGAGTAATAGATAACATTAAAATAAATAAAACCGACACATGAAAAATTTAAGTTATCCTAATCCAATCAACGCATTTTATCAAGACAATTAATAGGAACAGAAAACCAATACCTTTTTTTTTAAATGGGCAGGTGCTTGATACGTGTTGTCAAAATTGTCATACATAAAGTGAGTGATAATGATGGTCTTGACAACATACTGATCTCCCAAGAACACAAGCTTATATTTGGCAAGATTTGAGATAGTTTCCATGGATGTACTCATTTTGTTTGCAATTCTCATATGCTCACTAATTAATATTTCTTTCTACTCAGATTAGATCCCATGACCTCTCAAACTTGTTATCCAATCTTATGTCATGGATTTCTCATTTTAAAATAAACGGGTGTCCACCCAATTGAAATTAGGGTGATTAGAGAGGAATCACAATTACCGAGATCTATTAGCACCATGAAATACAAATAATATGAGCAGAAATAATTGAGAGATCTGACAACACCATGAAATATAGAGAATATGAGTAGCAAGAATTTATAGGTCTTATACAATGAATTGACGTGAGAATTTCCACAATTTATGAATTTTTTTATAAATGATTTGAAAAAAGCAACATATTTGTATTTAAATTTCACCATTCTTCGAAAACTCTATTTTTAATATAATATACTTATTTTGAAATATCTCTGACTAGTAAAGATAGGGATAATAGACTCTTTAGATAAATACCCTAGAAGAACTTTTTTTTCCAAAAAATTTCAAGCTATTTTAAACATATTGGGTTTGGAAGGTGACAAATATTATTCATCTCCATTTTTATAAACACTTGTTGAATATTTTCGTAAATCTCTAACACACTAGCCTGTTTTTGCCTGTATTTCTTAACACTCTCTACCAATTATTTTTACATTATCTGCATCCAAGGTATCTAGATCAGGTTCTATTTACAATTCAAGGGAAGAACATATGTCTTCATGACCATTCTAATAAGTAAGCATAAATCGCATATGATTGTAAAGGGACTGCAAGTATGCAATAAACTGGGTGAAGATAAGTTTGTATTCATAAATCAATAAGGAGTATCTAAAGTTCTTATTATACAATGTAAATTGAAAGGGGCAGACTTCCTATTATTATTTCTTAATAAGTAAACTAATAACCTATCTTTCCGAAGTTTCAAGGCTCTTTGTATGCATGGGGATTGCAGTAATACCCCATTAGACGAAGCAATTCCAAGTAATCCACATAAAAATGCCCCAATTAAGGGAATCACCCCATAGCAAATCGTAGAAAATTATATTTGAAAATTAGTATAGATGAAAATATCAAATGGAAATCAAAATTTAAAATAGAGACAGACCAAAAAACAAACCGTAATATAAAATAAAAGTAATTTGTAGTGGTAATATGATGAATTTTTCTAGTTTTAGATCTGATTTGCTTCAAACCAACATAGAGTAAAACTGCAGAAGATTTTTCAAAAAGATGAAAAGACCCATTAACATGCACCAACTAGTAGAGTTGTTAGATGTAAGGTCGTTCGGTCTTTGAAGTTGGCAAAGGGAGATGTGAGGGAATAGCCATAAATAGGATGTGGGATGCACACTGACAAAATTTTGGAATGTGGATGATCGTTGCAGGGATGATCAATCTAACATCATAAGCAATTCATGAATAAAATCATGTAGCTAGATGCTAAGCTCCATTAGCTGCCAATCATAAATCAAGGTTCTTACAAAGTTACATGTACACTTTTTGATCCAGTGCTATAACTGATTTGCTTCAAAGAAATGTAGAGTACAACTGTAGAATCTTTTTCAAAAAGCTGAAAAGACTCAGAGACATGCACCAACTAGTAGAGTTATCATATGTGGGATCATTCTATTTTAGAAGTTGGCAGATGGAGATGTGAGGGCATAGGCATAGATAGGACCCGAGATGAAAAATGAATTTTTTTTGGAATGTCTATGATCATTGCAGGAATGATCTATCTAACATCATAGGAAAATCATGAATACAATCATGCATTTAGATTGCAAGCTCCATTGGCTTCCAATCATAAATGACTAGATTAGATTTTTTTCAAAGTTACATCTACCTTCACTAACTTCCATTCACCCAATTAACTCCTTGGGAAAATTTGATTTTTGGTGAGGTACCACTTACAATCAGGCACAATGCTTATCAGGTTCAAGGGTCAAGTCCAATAGGTTCCAAATTCTTAGTTGTGTCGTAGTAAACAATCTCATCCATGGGATATTGAAGGATGTAAGATGCAACAGTGACCTCCGTGATTTTTTCAAGATTCCAATTGTTCAGTTGTTTGTGACATATGATCAATAAGAAGTTGCACTTGACAACATGGGATGATTAATAGTTGGATATCCACTACATTTCTTAATAACATTCAAGGAATTATTCATTACAATAATGAAAAATTTTGTGCCAACATAAACTACACCAAATCCAATAGTAATAACATCTCCAAACGATAGATTTTTTAGCTAATTCTTCATGATTTTCATGCAGTTTTGGCCCCCATGTGCAATACATCATAAATAATTTAGTTCTGTTAAGGTAAAAACTAATGACTAGTAGAAATTTTCTAAGGATTTCTATTACCTGGCATGGGTGAAGATATCGACTGAATTCTATTCCTTTGTGTCCCTTCTTTCATTCCAATAAATCTGCTCAAGATGTTATTATTAGTGGTTTCTTATTGATTTCCTTTTCCTCTATGCTTTTACTTTTAGGATGTCCATAATAATAAGAGTAATGAAAATAAGTAATATAAGAATAAACCCCACCAGTTGAGTAAGTTCGGTCATGCTAATGGATTCCATGCCAGTCAATAATGATGTAGCTAATACTGATATTTAAAGTACATCTACAACAAACATCTAAGGAATATAGCCTGTTACTTCATTGATGATAAATGATATTAAGTATGAGGATATTTTATATGAAGCAGAAGGATGTCGGTCCATACATAGGTGCAAAAGGAAGTTTTGTCTTTCACGAGAGTGAGAAGTTGGGTATTACTTTTGGGCTTATGAAGATGTTGAGAAGCTAGATATTTCTTAGCAAAGGTGGTGTATCCATTTAAAGCATAGGTAGGTAAAGAGAGATTAGAGCTATTTCAATAGAGTCTCTAATTTTTCAAGCTCATTTAGTTGGCAAGGGAAAAACATATTACCATTAGTTATGCAAGTTACGCAAGGTTTTCTTCCATGTCTCCAATGTATAGAAAAGTTAAAGGTGTTTTCAAGATGGTTTTAAGTGTGAATGGAAATGGGCTTTAATAAATAATTGGCTATAAGCAAGAAGCAATTAGCTGACAAAATTGAAAGACAATGGGCAATGGATTTATTTATGTTCAAAATGGCTTAGCTAGCAGAAGGTGTGATGAACTATTGATAACTAGAAAAGTTATCTTGAATTCAAGTTTGTTGATTGTTGGCATAGCTCATGGAACCTTGTGGAACCAGACTTTTTGGGGCTTGTTAGGCTCAACCCCATAGTCACTGAAATAAAGGAATACCTACCTAAGGAAAAAGTAATAATGGAAGGGAAGCTTGCTTTTGGAAAGCAAGCACTTCAAGCAAAGGAATACAATACTGAGGTCACAATGTCACAATGTCTCCATTGTTCCAAAGAAGAAAACCACATAAGAATCTAGTCAAAGGAACATGTTGTCACTTATCCAGTAATTTCGAAGTGGAATTTTCAAGCTGCTTTGGGTTAGATTCATGCCTAGTATAATGAATGTGCTTGAAATAACATATCTTTCAAGCATAAAAAATGTCCTAACGACTAAAAACATAGGGATGGGGGGATTGCAAAATAAAAGTTGCATGCTCAGAATGAGTTGAGTTTGTACACAGAAAATGAAGTGTGAATTCTTATGGCACTCTTATCAAACTTTTAACAAGATAACAAGTATAAATTACAAACCCTATGATTTTATAAAGACATCAATAATGTCATACATGTATGACATGACAACCATGGGGGTGTATTAAGAGTAAACAAGCTGCAAATGCTAGTCAACATCAACAATTTCAAAGGTCTGGTTCTCATTTGTTGGTGAGATGGAAATATTGCAAAAGACAAAGCAATTTCAAATGAAAAGCTTGTAGGTGCATTATCTGATCTGAATAAGATAAGCTCATCAAAGCCATGAGTTGGCCTAAGAAATGCAGATGTTAAAGAGGAAAGTTGACATAAAATTTGTTTTGGGGAACAAAATCCTGGCATGGGAAAGGGTCTCACCCATAAGGATATTCGTAAATTGTCATCTTTTGATGTGTCACTTAGTATAAATTGTTGAATTACAATTGGAAAAAAAGATGCTATTCATAGAAATAATTCAAGATTACAGTTAAGAAAAAAATGTAAACCTTAATGAATTTTTCTTTTCTTAGGGAAAAGGAAACTAGACTGAGAGAGAAAAAAAAAATTAATGGCAAGGAGAGATAGAAATTTGTAATAGAGGAAAAAGATGCAAAATCTTTAATGGTTGAACATATTAACCACTGTGGTTTTATGATGGTAGAATGGAAGACATGAAATATTAAATCTGGATTCTTCACTAAGTGAGAGAATTGGAGTGGTTGACATGCATAGTGAGGCCACTCTGGTGGAAAAGGGAATCAAAGAAACATTGTGAAAAATTTAAATTTTAAAGTCTAAAATATATTTAGGAAACAAAAATACTTGAGGATGTTGAATGTTAATATCAAAATGTAAACAATTAACATGGAAACAAGTAGTCACAAATGTTTGCTAAACTTGACCACCTAGGAATTTATCATCAGGGATATAATTTATACACAACAAGGATTCAAAAGGCATAGAGACCTTCAAAATTAAATGTAAAATCAGGCACCTCAATTCAATAGTATATATAAGGTAAAATACTTGGTTTTTGTAGAGTTTGGATCAACATACACAAGGAACAATTGAGATAATCGTGTTATAGTGCTTAGTTTACGACATTAAGGCCTTGGGTTATTTGTGGTAGATAAATCTCATGCTTAAAACAAGGAAAGAAATCTAGATGGCATGCAAATTCAACATGGAACTCTCCTTGAACTTGATCACAACGAAAACCAATTTCCTGCAATTGGGAATAGTATTAGTAGAAGAGAAATAACGTAAACCTTTACTAGTCAGAAACAAATTTGTCACCATATTGCTGTGGTAATTCAAAGGCAAATTCAATAATATTTCAAACGCTTGTAATTTTTTGGATAAAATTATTGATTGGATAGGTTTTGCAATTAAACCTTTGCTGTTGAAGACATCTGATATGCTAACGGATCAAGACGAAATTTTGTGGGAAGATCTGAATGAAATACACCAGATTCAAGATATTCAACATGACCTCCAATATATGTTTCACTCTCAGTAAACTGCCCCTTGGAAATCCTTTCTGGTACAGCCTAGTGCTTGTTAGGACAAATGATATTTCATCAAATATTCTAGTTCCTTTAGGAAATACCACACTAAATGATATGCTTGTAAGAGAAAACTTGGCATAACAGTTCCATTTGAATATTTAATGTGTTTATGAAATTTAGACAGATTGTTTGTAACTACTAGAGATGCAACAATGCAATTATGTCCATATGCATCATTTGATTGGCTCTCCTTCTGTAGTTCCTTTGTGGCTTTAGCACTTGACCTTTTTGAAGTGTGTTGGAGTCAAGAAAACATGTATAATAATAATGACATATACCTCATTTTTTCTAACTAACTAAGCTTTAAGATGTGTATTGTAAGTTAACGTAAATTTTTCTAAGTTTTAACATGGAAAAGGATATGTGAAGGAATCCAGGGTCCAAGTGCAGCCTTTTCATGAAAAGGAGTCTCGACAACTTTCATCGAAATGTTCTTTTTGTCTGTATCTAAATGTTTTTACTACATATAAACAAAAAAATAACAAGAGAATCAAATTTCAATAATCGAGGATCCAAGACAACAGTAATTATATAACATAAAAATATTCTAGATAGGAAAGCAATAGAGAAGTCAAATATAAAACATGCTTCAATAATAGACAATATAGTCTCATTTGACTTCCTGAAAGTAATGTTTATGAGAGATAATTTTTCAAGATTGAGAAGCCCTAAAAATGATAATTGATTGAGAATTGTACATAAAGTAGTAATATAGCACAAAAAAAAACAAAGTAAAAGAAAACTTCCATTTAATAATGGAAAAAATTTAAAGAAAGTAGATCAAATAGAGCAAAGAGTATAACATAAGATAAAAGAGAAATATTTTTAATCGACCTTTAGTGAAGGCTTTGTCCCATGCTAGACTTCTCCTCAAGTTACATTATCCTGTACTTCTTTTTCTTTTAGACTAAAGGCCAAATTTGGCCAAAGTTTTATCATTGATTTGTTTGTCTCTCTCACAATTAAGTCCATCATGCAATGTTGAATGCTTCTAATTTTCTTTACCACCTTTTGTTGACTCTTCCATTCCGAAGTGACTAGTAGTTCAACATCAGATGGTTGAAACTATCGACCTTTAGTGAAGAAGGCTTTATCACATGCTAGACTTTTCATCAAGTTACATTGTCCCACACTTATTTTCCTTTCATTCTGAAGTTCTTCTTTACAAAGTTATGGTTCCCCATCAAGGGCCAAAGTTCTATCATTGATTTGTTTTTTTGTCCCACAATTAATTCGATCATGCAATCTTGAATTCTTCTCATTTGCTTTACCACCTTTTGTTGACTTTGCGCTTCCAAATTACCAGTGGTTCAATATCAAATGGTTGACACTATTGCTAACATGAAGAATCGACATTGGATTCAAATGTTACTCATGTATTTGAGTCTTTGTGCTATTGTAAAGTAGTTATATAGACTTTACAACGATTGGGTCTAGAAACTTTTAGACTACAAATATTTAATGATAAAAGCTAAGACAAGGATGAGAAACAACTAAATGCTGGTATCGAATTAAGATGTACATACTCTTCCTCCATGGATTGTATAAGAAGGCTTGGAAACTAGGGTTGAGGAGCAGTTTTTGTGCATTTTACACTCATACAAACTATGAGAAATATACAAAACCAATATCTCTTAAAAATCTAATTGAAAAAGTGACTAGATATTATCTTGAAATAAGCCTCACAAGTTTGGAAACTCAATTTTGTGTATATATTAGTGTGAGTGAAATAAAAGAAGAGCTTGAACAACTATCTGATTAGTTTCAATTTACTTCTTGAGATGAGTAGACCCAGGCCAGGGCAGCCCAAGATGAGACACCTTTTTAAAATCGAGGAAATTCATAAGGCCCAAGGGGTACCAATTCACATTTCACTCTATTGGCTCAAATTTGGAGACAAACCTACAAAGGCCTTATTCAAAACCCCGACTGTCAAAGAAGCAATAGAGAGAATAATAAGATAATATGGGATAATTTTATTAATGTCCAACGAGTTAGCACAAATTTTTTAAGTGGAACTCAAAATTACAACCAATGAGAACACAATAGGAGTGTGAAAACAACTCTTGTCACTCCTTTAATAAAAGTTGAAGAACAACTAACTAGCCAATGAAAACAATAGAGATAGTGCAGACATAAAACCAAAAATAAAACCTTGTCGAGCTACAATGCTTATGCCAGGGTGTGCTAGTGTTAGAAACTAACTGATGAGAGAAAGAAGAAGAGCATTGCTCCTGATCTAAGTTGTCAATTATCATCATGGGAACAATGCATTGCTTAATGATTAAAAGATTAAAAACAATAAGGGAAAAAAACCTCAAGTAAATCAAATTTTCAAGTAATAAGATAAAATGGAAAATGGAATTACAAAGTTGCTTCTCACCTTAGTTGGACATCTGCTAGACATGAATGCATGTGGCAAACCAAACTTCCATTCTACATATGTATCATTGTAACACTTTGTTTACAAGGCCATTAAGCCTAAAATCAATATTCAAGTAGTTAGTAATTGGAAAACCAATGGGGCAATTAAGTACCAAATATATCAGATAGTTTGATATAATGAGGCTTATGTAACATATGAACTATTGGAATTTAAAACAAGATATTTTCTAGAAAATTCAATTGCAACTTTTGTTAGTGCATCATGATGATTGATTATTAAAAATATTTAGAAACAAAGTTTAACAAATTAAATAGATAGAGTCATGTGCATGGCACTTACTAAGGCTAAAGCTTATACAGTTGACCATTGCAAATAAGGCTTTCTCCATGCATAGCTATAGCAGCTGCACATGCATTCATGCTTGCAACCATAGTATTATCAAAATACATTGGCATTGCACCATGAGTGTCATATCTTGCTATCCTTGGAAATAAAAGATGAGTATTCATAGCATATAGGATATCCACTTATTTGGTACTGAGAAAGGTGGACTGAATACTCAAAACCTGACTAATGCATTTCAGAATTTCAGAGAAACACTTGTAAAAATTATGGGTAAAATTAGGAAAGTTTTCAGAGCACTGTTAGAGATCAAACTCATCTGCAAGTAATTCAGGAAAACCAATGATAAAGTACCTAGTTCATGATTAAATGAAACTTTCAAATAGTAAATAAAATGAGGAATCACGGATTGAGTTTAGACAAGAAAATAGGAATATTGTCCTTAATCAATTTCATCAAGCATAATGATAACGAGTATAAATTATGCAACATTATGATAATAAAAAAATATTGTACAGGCGTATTGTGTCACAAGTACATTTTCTTGGTAAATGTGCATAAATTGCAAGTTAAATAGTTCTATTAGAATAAGACCATAATATAAAGAAACAGATTCAAATGAATTTTGCATGTGTTGGATGTGTAAGTGAAGGCAGTCAATGGCATTGAACAAGCTATTCGATCCCTATAGTTTCCATGTCATTGGTTTTTGTGATTTGTGTAACAAAGAATTAGTTAAAAAAAAATCATAAAATTATCAATTGGAGACAAGACATCTTCGAAAGAGAATATGTTAATTCATATGTTAATGTACCTTTCATTTGTCAGCCGACCTGTAATAATTCGCTATCTTCATTCAGTATGAACATGCTATGAATTTTTAGATCACATAATATGTACATAGTGGTAGCTTTCTATTGCATACATGCTTCATATGACATGGGTTTTAAACGAAGAAGTACATCATGTAGTAAAGGCTCCCTGATAGTGCAATGCACAATGTTATTTGTGATAGATTCTATTATAGTATTTACACAATGTTTCTATAGGAAAGGGAAATTATTATTGCATTTTGAACAATAGATTATTCCATTATTGATTAGTATGGATGAACTGATAGTAGAGTTACAAATAGCACAAACAAGTTCAAATGGAGTTTTTATATGAATTTGATGCCATCGGCATACCTTTGACCTGTTTATAAAATATTCAAAATTAAATGTACAATATTACATATGAAATACAAAGTTAGAAAAAAGATCATTATTGTTATACTTACAGCATAAGTAGATGTAGTTAGTCTTATGTGATTCTTTACCGCATCCATGTTAAGTTCAGTTATGAAAGTTGACTTTGTTGTTCAGAATATGTTTTATTTGAAGTCTTTCCTTTTTTTTATATTTTTGAAAACATTCAAGGGGAACTCTCATTTTTGTAATTGTTGTTCCATTGAAATAAAGTATTGTACATATCTATCGAACAATTTCAACTACAAGAAACAAATTAAAATAGTTATATAGTGAATTAATGCATATTATCTATTAAAAATTAAGAATAAGTGGTATGAAAATACATATTGTTGCATTGTCATTCTCAGAATCTCCGTCTTTGATATGTAGTATGTAGTGCAATCCAACCCTTTTGGCAAGTGTAACAACTGCACCGATTGTACTAATTGGGTACGTTTCATTTTTGTTTGCAAAATGCTTAATTGTTGTATCTAGAATGAAACACTATTCTTTTTAAACTTCAAGCACAATTTATATGATGCTTGATGCATTGAGGAAATTATTTTATCGCAGACAGCACAATCATAAATAGTTTTAGGCAGTATTCTAAAATTTGTAATTGATATACTACTCCCTTGTAAAAAAAATTGTTCATGTGTGTAGGTATAGTTAATGTTATAGTCATCATTACTTTATAATATGTCAAATAATCACATAATATTTGACAAGATTTGTTTTCTTTGTCGAGATATGTGCTATAAACGACTGTTATGTCTCCAACAAATAATTGTCCAATTCTGTGACTGTTCAAGTCTTCATTTGATACTTTAACTATGGGTATCTATTTTTGCCTGTATAAATTGCTTACTTAGATACTTCTATAAAAATTTCTATAATGCTATGTTTTTCTATAAACTATAGATGTATAAATAAATTACAATGTTGCATTGAATATGGATACCTTTTAATGCATCATTTTGTAAAATGGTTGATTCACCTTTTGATTTTTTATATTTCACTTGCACTAACAATAGTAATTGCATATTTTAATATGATTTGGATATTATCGCATGTATTTTGTATAAGCAATGAATGAAGAGTTTATGATAAAAAACATGTACATATATTGTTGTTGTGTTCTCTAAAGGGACTGGCTACTAGCACTTTGCTCACTTCTCCAAAATTTTCTAGTTTATATACATTTAGCCATACATATGCATATTAGTTGATTGTAAAAAGAGAATGCATATATAGTGGGCATTAATATTGTAAATACAAATGAGTATATTTGTATAGTTTTCATAAAAATACCTTTTTAGAACTTGTGGTTGGCTTGCATCATCTATTTGACTTATCTTTCCTACTTCTTGAGTAGTTGCAACCCTGTTGCAATTACATAACAATAACATATGTTTAGTCTAATTTTCAAACACGAAAATATATGGCATGTTTAAACAATATTTGTCACTTTGCATTCTAATTAGTTATACAAAATCTTTTAGCTGCATGAATGTAAGTAATTTGTGATGAGAAAAATTGAAGTAAAAGAAATGATAATGATTATTATGGGCATACTCTTTGGTAGCTTATTGTTTAGCTTGTTCTTTGGTGTGGCCAATGAGGCCAATCAATTTTTCTTGTTCTTGACTTGTTTGACTCGTTTGTTCTTTTTCTTTTTTTAGCAGTTACCCTATTGTTATAGAATAGTAGCATATATTTAGTTCAATTTCAAAAGCCATATAAAAGAAAAAAGTGAACAAGAATATAAAAACCATATAAAAGAAAAAGAAAGAAGTATATACTTTCTTCTTCCGTATTCCATGTTTTTTTTCTTTTTTCTCGTCCATTTTTGTTTAATTGAAAAGGGTTTTATTGGTAGAATCTACATTCAAGAATATATAAAGTCATATATGTAAATGTATAATAGGATGCATAATATACATGGTCTTATTATTTGGTTTATTACAGATAGGAATATGCTAGTATGATTTCGTAAAATAAAATAGGAATATGCTAGTATGCTTTAGTAACATAAAAATTTCAAAAACAATTAGTACATATTTCAAAAGCTATCAAAATTTGCAATTTTGTAAAGTGTTTCATATGTATATCATAGTTGAAGGAAAAGAGATTTTGTGTCATGATTAGACCCAAATGTATCTAATATGAAAATTTTATATTGTATATTAGTTACATTTGACCTCATATGGTCAATGAATTATTTATGCATGTTGTTAGTTTTGTTGATAAGACAATGGAGATTGTAGTTGTTCATGTAGCTTTCTAGCTCTTTTGTTTTCTAATTTATTTGTAACATATCTGTATTAATGTCTCCCAATATAATTATGATATCCTTTAAATCTAGATGGCATAAAGCTTTTGCAATGGCATTCAAAATATTGTTCAAATTTGGATGTGGTGATGCATATATATTGATTATTGCAATTTGTGACCTGTGAACTATTATTTTTTCCAAAAATGCTTCTACAAGTTGCTCTTCAAAATGGATGTGTTCAAGCGTAGTACTAATTTTGCATACACAGTGACATATGTTTCAAGTAAGCATAAGATGTTAGATTGCATTGCGTCATAATCACTGCATATGTCACTAAAATGTGCACGAATACTACGAGTGTTTAGTGAAATAATGGAGATGGATCACAATGATTGTATTGATGAATAGTCATATTCTATTTTGCAGTGCTTTGCAAACGTTCCATTTAACAATTTAATTTTTGATTAACCTTGAAATTATTACTTGTGAGAGCATTTAGAAAATACAATCAATCTGTTTCTCACACATGATATAGTTGTGTATACTAAGCCATGCACTTGTATTCCAGTAGGTTCGAACGAAAGCTTATCCAAGGTTACACCTGTGACCTATGTATTGTGCGTGCACATGCAAGTTAAACTCGGAAATGTTTCTATATATTCAGATGAGCCACCTTTGGTGTCATAAGATTTGCTTTTGATATTCGTAGTATTGGTGTCCAATCATGTGCTATGTCTGAAGTATATAAATAAGCCAATTTTCTAGATTGTCAATGACCAATATTATGGTCATGAAACTTAATCCATAAGAAATTAACCTTATCTGTATGGGTATATGATTTAAATATTCCATCTACACCGTTTACCAGCCCATCTTGTGCATCATAATTGCAAGCATACATTTCAACTAGCATTTTCAAATTTAGCACAAGTTGTGAAGGAAAGTTAGTTGTGTGTTGATGGCTTTGAACATTGCCATTGTTCTCTTCATCTTCTTTAATTACATTGATTAAAATTTCATTTCTAGACATGAGCGTTAATATTTTCTTGTTATGCATTGCAACGTTCTTGTTCTTGTAAAATAAATAGGGAAATTTTGGATCATTTGATACAGGGCACATGCAAGTTGTATTAATATATGTTATATCATCACATGTTTGACTATTTGTTCGGATTATATTTAAAATTGATATGAATATCTCTTTTTTTTGTCGTATAGTCATAAGAAATTGGAAACATTTGACATTATCATTCTAGAAATCATGTGTTATTGTTTGATTGTTGATTCTTGGTTGTTCAAAAGCTAGTCTTGAGTAGGCCGCGCTTTGATAGAAATCACCACAAAAATATCATGTCAATGATTCCAAAGTATTTTGTTTGTACATGTTTTATGTTTTAGATTCTATTGTCAATATAATATAAGAATCAACTACTGATCATAGAGGCTTCATCTATGAAAGCTAGTGGTAGTTCTTGAGACTTGTTAAAAGGCATTAGCAATGCAGAATGGATTGTTGTTCCACATGCATTATATGAAAATTTTCCTGTATATGCTAATATTAGACCCTTTGGTTTCACAGGATCAGTTGTGTTCTCTGATTCATATATTCATATAAGCATTTGCAAAAATTCTTTTTCTTTGAGTGTCTTTCCTACCCCTACTCCACCTGTAATAAATAGGTTAGTTGGTTCATTAATGTTTCTTCATTTTTTTATTCCAACACCTTTTACAATTCCTTGTTGCTCTTTGTTCAACCTTCTTTTGAGTTTGTAATACTCATTGTTTTCAATTAAAAATGGATGAGCAGTTATTTGAAATCCAGGATTGATTCTTTTTTTCATCTCAATTTGTTTTGGAAACTAAAAGTCTGATCGCAAATCATATTTCTCACATTGGGAACTATTTTCTTGGTTTCACATATTTATCCGATTGATATTCATAGAACTATTTAGTTTGTTTGTTGCAGTCTCTAAATCACCCCATGTTCGATTGATCTTATATGTAAATTTAGCTTCATTGGTATGAATTGTTTTTCACGTAATGTATATGCAACTTGCCATGTAGGGAAGTCTTGTTTCAATGTGCTTTCACATTTTTCAAATGACACATACAACAATAATTTATCTCTACAAAATTTTTCAACAACATTGTATTTGTTATATTTGACAAATCATATAAAATTTGGTTTTTTCCTTTCTGATATGTGTGTGCCATCTTTCTTGTAATTTGATACAAATTCTGCATGGCATATTTTGCTAATGGAACATGGGCATCTGATGTAGTAATCAATAATGGAGTGGCACATAACATCCCCTGAATCATCAGGTTCTTGTTTCAAGAGAATAGGTGGTTTAAGCATAAATGTGTGTTCATCAACTGGAGATGTCTTTATAAATATCCATAATTTTGAACTACAACTCAAAGGCAATGAAAGCACTATATGCATTTCTTTTTTATCTAACATTTGTTGGAGATTAAGTAATTTATTTCCGAGTTTAGATATCATTTGCACATTATCAATTTCATTTATCTGATGCCCTTTGCATATCCTTCTAAATGCATTTTTCATAAAGTTATCAATTTTGGTCATATATGAACTAAAATATGATGTTGCAGGATATGCATTTAGCATGAATTGTGCATATGTATTTTCATTACGTATAGCACGCATATCCTTTGCAAAACTATTTTTCCAAATGTGAGAAGGTTTTTGTTTTACAAAAATTGTTGGTTGCTTTACTGTACACTGTAATAGTTGTATGTACTCACCTTCTATTAGTCCTACTTATATCAAGAAGTTGTCATGGGTTATTGAATCGTTGTAGTTTGTTTTCTCCAAAAATGGAAAATTGATATTGATTTCTCTGTGAGTTTTTTATTTGGTACAGTGATCGGTTCAAAGATCATTATTGATTTCATTGGTGGCATGGGGAAATTGTATCTACAATCTAAATTTTTTTGCTTCCTACAACTTCTTATATGGTTATTTTTATGAAATTTAGTAACATCTCACTCCAAATGGTATGTATGACAAGTTATGTGATTGTCGAGAAAGTTCTCAATTTCTAGATTGCTTTGGTTTCCATATATCGGAGCATTTTCTATCCATAACAGTCCATGTTCATGTTTGGTTACTCTATTTTGAAACTTTGTTATGAAATAGTAGTGAGATATTTTTCTGAAGAATGTACTATCATGACATATCATTCTCTTTACAAGATTAATTCTGTGTCTATAGTAATGACTACATGTGACTGGATATTTCCTTATAAGGTAATTAATGTCATCATATTATATTGTATGACTATGATTTTTAATTGGTCCATTTCTAAACAATATGACCAATGTATCTACTAATTGTTTCCCTTGATTTTCTACACTTGTAAATGTTAGAAAGAAAGTTTGAGGTCCCAATTGTCGTATCATTGCAAATATGTTTTTTTTTTTTTCTTTTTGTTCCAAATGATCGCGAGAGATGTGAATGTTTCTTAAATCTATGTATCCAATATCAGTTTTCAATAATTTTTCCAAATTTTCTTGATACTTGACATCTCTTGCTAATATTTGTCTCCCTTTTAGTTTCCCTTTTCTTGTTCGTACCCATATGTAGGAGAGCACTTTATTAATGATTATTCGCATTGTCTTGAAAAACAATTTTGTTGTGTGATATGAGAAGTCACCACTTGCTTGCAAAAAATCCTATTGCACTTTTTTTTTGTAGCTAAATCTAATTTTGATGTCGTCATCACACGCATCACTATAGAATAATGGGAAAGTTCATTTCCTCTACATGTTTTTCCTTGAAAATACCAAGTCATCATTGTCCTTCAATAAGTGGAAGTTTGATAATCTTGTCTTGCAAATCATAGATGCGTTGCAACTCTATTAATCCATGTATCAATGTTAACGTAGGTGCTTCATTGTTTGCATCACTGTTTGTGTCACTTTCATTGTCACTTTTTGCATTTTGTATGGTGTTTGCATTATTTTATTGTAAAATATGGGTCCAATTCTCATTTATACAAATGTTCTCAACCTTTTGTAGACTTCTAGAACATAGTTGTTCAATGCTTTCATGAAAATAATTGGACATACTTTACTTGTTTGATATGAATTTTTGTATTGCAATCTTCTTTTCAATGCAACTGCAATTGTCATCATATTACTTACATATAGTGGAAATGATTTTTCCACAACATCCATATGAACCAGTACATTGAGAATTGATCGTATTAGGCCAATTTGTGATCGCCTGTATCCCCATTGTCTTATTTGTGCAAATGAAATTTTTAGTGACGCGAGTCTTTCTTCTAAATCTGAAAGTGTATTTACAATTGGTAATTTAGTGTTACGTCTTATTTGTTTAGGTATTGCAAATTGTGGAAGATTTCCATTTTGAATTTCTCTTTTGCAAGAAACACATGTTTACATTACTAAAGGTCCTATTGTTCAATGTCAAATTCATGCTCTTTTCTTGTAGTTCTCTAATGAAGCACATGATATTTTTCACAAAATGAAATTTGGTGCAAACTGCACATGTATTCCTAGGCGTGCCTTGGACTTGTTTCATATAAATTTATTTTTCATCTTTCTTGCTTGGATGGAATTGTGTGCTCATTATACCTTTTTAGTTGTTTCCGATGTTGCAAAATATTTGTTTTAATCCAAGAAGTATGATTCTTGTCTTTTTTTAGTCAATTTAGTGTCCTAAATTGCTTGCATGAATTATCAACCGAGGTTTGTAGACTGATGAAGTGTGATGCATTATATGTGCATAGTTAACTTTTCTCTTAATTCATTGTTTTGTATTTTATGTTTGTTTTGGGGGGTTTATGTTCCTTGATGTCTAAGAATATACAATTTATAAGAAATTTACATGGATCTAATGAGTTTTCAAAGAAAGGATAGGTTCCTATGTTAGTCTAAACTCCTAAAAATGGACCAAGAATCATTTTTGACTAGTTAAGACCTAATCAGAGAAACCGAGCATCTATCTTGTCTACCATTTAGTCCTAATTCATGGATCTAATTCTTAAAACCAAAATTAATACTGATGCAGAAGGTAATTCAATAATTGCATTCATTATCCATTCAACCATTCAATTTTGGAACATAATAGAATCAATCTCCTTGAAATGCTCTTTTGGAATGTCAAGTGATGCAACTAATTAATGACCCGAAAACAGAAAAGAAAAGATGACAATTTGTAAAACTAACAATGTGTTGAGTAAGTTCAATTACTACATGAATTAGATATTCAACCAATTAACTTAGAATTCTCATAATTTCAAAATGGTTTTGAGAACATCTATTAATAAAACTAATTGACAGTTCTATTCTAAGAAAATGAGTAATCAAAAACAGTGAGAAGCTAAGCAACTGTGTATTCTCATTTCTCCATTTTTCGTTCAGTCATTTCTCATACAATATCTCAGAAGAATAAGACTTGCACAATTGTGATTTTTATCATTACACTATTGGTTACAAAATTGAAATGAAAGAAAACTAGAGAAAATGGACTTGCAGAAAACGAAGTAGTAGAAATTAAAATGAAAAAAACAATTGAAAACCCTCCTTCAGTGCAGGGGCCCTCTACAACTGATGTGGTTGGATAAAAGCTAATTAAAGATGCAATTTTAAACCACCATTTACAAAACAGAGTTTTTATTATCAACAAAATGAAATCTAAACAAAGTTTTTAACAAAAGGATGTAACCTTCTCTAGCTCCTAACTACTTCTCGGTCTCATTTAATCGATATTTATAGAAAAGCAACATAACTGTCTAAGATAAAGTCTTGTTATAGGTGGCTTGATCTGAATCTATCATGACTGTTTATAGAAATACATGCTAAAAATGGCTTAATTCAAATTTGTAATGAGATTGTTAAACTTCTAAACAACTACAGGTGGCCTAATCGGCATTAACTCCTCAACTCCTAATCAGCTACAAGTGGTTTAATCCACATTAACTCTTCAACAGAACTGTTAGACTCCTGATCACTATGAAATATCAAGAATCCTACTACTACTAGATAACGTATTTGACTCCATATTTGACCAAGACTTTAGGCATGCTTTTCTGTCAATCTAGATTGAGTGAGTATGATAGAATCCTTATAGAGATGATTCTGGAGATGCCCATGTGGCCCAGTTCTTCATTTGACACGTGTAACCTACCAAACCATGAGAGTAGCTACGGAACCCATAGTTACTTGCAGAATAGGCTACATTCTGTAGCTAATTTGAAAAAATCTATTAAAATAGAAAGAACATGAAAATATAATATGGTGATCATCTTAATGCTTTCCTAAGACAAAATCTAGCATTTATCATTGATTAGATCTGTAGTCTTGTGAGAAATCAAGAGAAAAAGGTGAGAACAAATGTCAAGGGGAAGGTAATTCTGAGGTCCTCATGCAATTTGCCAAACATGTGAATTCTTCTTCTCTAATGCATTTTCTTAGACACTTCTACTAGTACATCCAATTTTCTTCTTTTGCTCTTCTTTGAAGTGACTGTCATTCTAGGTTTCCTCATAAGAAGCCTATATTTGAGGTTGATTATTGTTTTGTTCAGACTTCTATTCTTCCTTTTAAACTTCCTATTTTTCTGATACCACAGTCCTAGATGTAAAATGGTATTATCATGAATAACCTCGTCCAATTTACTTTGTTCCCTCAAGGTTTCATTCTCCTTCTTGATATGTCTATTCAACATCTCTAATTCATAATTTCCTATTTGAGAGAGTTAATTAGAGGTTCTTGTGGATTGACAAAGGGTTCTGGATTGACAAAGGGTTCTGGATTCATTGAGGTACTTTTCTTCTCCATCGATTCTACATAATCATATATTTGTTGTTGTACTGGGTCTATGCCTGGAGATCTTTTGCTTGGGCTACCTTTAGAATGATGGTCAGGAGAATTTTGAGGACTGTGTGCAGAAGTGATGTTACCACGAGAAGTTTTTGGTGTTTCCTCTTCTGAGTTTATGAACTCTGTCCCTTTTAACGATGTTTCCTTTGCCAACCCTCGGATTCTAGAGCTTCTTCTACGTTGTATATGGATTAAATTCACTTTCTATGTGATCTTTTTCTCTTTTCTTATCTTTCCTCTTGCTCTAGTTTGTTTCTTGATTTATGTCAGTTCTTCAGATATTAATTTTCATCATCTTTCTGTGATGAAGACTCAGGTTTGTCTTCAATGACTATACCAATCTTATTTCTTCTGCTTTTTCTAACATTATCTTCTTTGGGTGACTCTGGTGCTTCTTGAAAATGATTTCTAGTGAGTAAATCCTCCCAGGTATCTCCTATGCCTTTTAAATGAAACTCAATCAGTATCTTTATCAACCCATGATGGTACATGGTTGTGTCTATGAATTTTATTTTCTTCTACACATTTGAGGCCATCCTTCTTAAACTATTTAGCAGGAAGAAATGAATATTGATTTCTCCATTTTCTAGGAAGTTCATCAATAAATGTATATGGTAGACATACATGCACCCGAATCTCCCCTCACCGGTGATAAATTTCAGTAATATCAAAAGCATGTTCCTCCATTTAGTTTTAAGAGCTTGAATCAGAATTCATTTTCTAAAAAAAGAGACATCCATACCTGGGTTCCTGAGAATTACTTTCCATGATTCACTATGGAATTCCTTGTTTTTGAACCATCTTTCACCATGTCTTGGAAGTTATGTAGCCTCTATTATGAACGATTCTATCACTACAAACTTAATATCTCCAATTTCAAGCTTTGTACCATCAAAATATCTAGCAAAATATTTTGTGCTCTCTTTATGAAAACCATCAAAATTTTTGATGAATTTGAGCCACCTAGCCTTCTGCAACATTTCCTTGAGTTGTGGGTATCCTTCCATATATTTTTCTCCTACTGGTTCTGACCTGACAATGAGTCCCATGCCTTCTGCTTCACTAAATTCCTTAACCTTCAGAATTATCTTTTCGGGTTTATGAAATGGATTGACTGCGAGTATGGTGAAAGGAACTACGGGTTTGCGTGAGATAAGTAGGTGGTAAGGGTTTTGGAGAGAAGTGGACAAATATGTCACGTCGTGGTTATGACCATTAAAAACAATGAGGGAGTTTAATTATGGACCGTTATGTGATGAAAGATAGATGGTGTGGTGGATATGTAGTACGATAGAGATGGGAATCAAATCAAATGATGATTTGTCATGGAGACATATGAATGCCCATATTATACATATTCTATGTTCTAACCTTGCTATTTTAAAATAATTTTTTTCACTTTACCTCTTGGAACTTAACCTTCCTGTTTGTTGTTATTCTTTGATGTTGATCCACAGATACCCTTCTTAGCATGTCAGTCTTCAAAAAAATTCTTCAATTCCCTGCAATCAACATTTATTTGGAACAGGGTTATGGAATGGAGTTATAGCTACAGAATCAAAATAGCTGCGGAATGGAGTTAGATGTAGAACATGATAAAGATGAAATATGGCTAGGGAACATGGATGTGAAATGAAATGTAAATGGGGTGTAATGAAAGGAAAATGGAATACAATAGTGAATGGGAATGAAAGTGAAGTGAGATGAAATGAATTTGTATATTAGGTACTACAACTGAATGTAGCTTTATGTCACTACTTATTACAGAAAGAGAAATAGGAAATATAGATGTCAAAAATCTTTGATTTTCACCATGTATTTCCTGTATAAGTAAGCCAATGAATAATTGGTTTCTAGACTATATATATATATATATATAATATATATATATATATAGATATAGATATAGATATAGATATAGATATAGATATAGATATAGATATAGATATAGATATAGATATATATATATATATATATATATATATATATATATTTTTTTTTTTGTTTAATCTATATATATGTATAGGAAAACTAAGTTAGTGGAGAAGAATAATTCTTCTTCACCAACTTCATCTCAATGTTATCTTGGAAAATTTTGACAAAATCCTCCCTTGAAATTGGCTTATGATATATCTTTAACCGATGACCATTTACAAGAAGAGGTACCTTTTTCTCATCTATTGTCCTTATTCTCACTACTCCATTATTAAAGACTTCTTCAATCTCATATGGCCCAAGCCAATGAGTCTGAAACTTTCCTTGAAAATCTTTGAATTTTTAATCGAACAAAAGTGTCCAATCTCTTGCTTGAAACTTATTTTCTTTGATATACTTATCATGCCATTTATTCCTTTGTTGTTGGACTAAACCGGTTCTTTGAATTGCATCTTGCCTAATTTCATCAAGCTCATTGAGTTGGTCTAGTCTATGTTTCTATGCTTATGATAAATCCAGTCCCAATTGGACTGCCATCTTGAAGGTTGTGATTTGAATATAAGGAACATGACTTGCTTCCCATAAACAAGCTCATATGCAGTATGTCCTGTTGTGTTGCTCCATGTAGTTTTATAGGCCCATAAGGTTTTAGGAAGCCTTTCTGCCCAATCTCTTATGTGTAGATGTACAGTCTTAGTGAGAATTCCTTCAATCACCTTATTGGTAGATTCAACTTAACCGTTCGCTTGTGGATGGTAAGGAGTACACTTCCTATGTTTTATCTTGTATTCTTCTACAATTACTTCCACCATTTTAGATGTCAATTAAGATCCTTGATCTATCACTATTTCTCTTGGAACACCGAAATGAGCGAAGATCTCCTCAAAAATAAAATTAACTACAAATTTATCATTAGCAAAAGGTAATGCTTTAGCTTCTACCCATTTAGTGACATAATCAGTGCATACCAAAATATACTTCTTTTGTTTAGATGGAGGATTAACTGGTCCAATAAAATCCAAGGCCCATTTTTCAAAAGGTTCAATGAGTACCTGAGTTTGTAGTGGCATTTCATCTGAAGGAGTAGGTTTCCCTACCCTTTGACAATTGTCACACCTTTTGACATTCTCTTTGAAATCTCTGAAGATAGAGGACCAATAATATCCTAAATGAAGGATTTTATAGGTTGTCCTTTTATCAGCAAAGTGTCCACCATAAGGTTCATCATGGCATGCCTTAAGAATTTCAGGCATTTCATCTTCTTGAACGCACCTTCTTATCATGAGATATGGACCTATTTTATACAATTCATTAGTAATCCATGAGTAATTTTCACTTGTTTGAATGATTTTTCTTTTCTCCTTAGGAAACAAATATGAAGGTAATTTTCCTGTGACTAAGTAATTAGTAATATCTGCAAACCAAGGAGTTTGAGTAGTTACTGCAAAACTATTTTCATTAGGAAATTTATCTTCAGCTGGAGTGTTATCTTTGATATTTTGAATTCTAGACAAGAAACCAGCAACTATATTTTGTTTTCCAGGGCTATCTAAAACAATGATGTTGAAATCTTGCAAGAGTAATAAGCATCTTGTAACTCTCCCATTAGTAATTGGTTTATTCATTAAGTTTCTAATTGTAGAGTGATCTATATGAACAAAGGTTTCATAGCCTATTATATAATGTTTGAACTTGTTGATAGCATGAACAACAACTAAGAATTCTTTTTCAGTTACAGTGTAATTTAACTCAGTGGGAGTCAAATTCTTGCTTGTGTAGTAGATGGCATAAGGGATCAAATCTTTTTGTCCTAATACATCTCTGTTGATGCCTCTAATATCTGAGCACCAACATTGGGGATAACCACCCAGTCTGGACCTTAGTACAACTCCTTTTCCGTTTAATGTGGTGGCTCCAACTAGATATTATGGGACCAGTTTCCCTTAATGAGTGGTTTAATGGATGGTTGTTTTGTAATGTATAATGGAGAGGGTAAATGTTTTATCCTATGACTCAAAATATACAAATATATTTATATAACATGGGGTATTCTTAAACAATGCGATTTCTGATTATTTCTAACAGATCAATAATCATATAGATGAATTACCAATCAATAGAAAGATGCATTCATAGATAATGATTACTTTGTTTAAGAAATTAAACAAAATAATCATTAATAAATCATATCGCATTCATAACAATATATATATTGCTGACATATATCTTCAAATGATAACAATTCTAAATCTTTAGAAATGATGAGACAGAATTATTTGAAAAAGCATATATATATATATATATATATATATATAATATATATATATAATATCAACAATTAGTAACTTTTAAAAGGAATGCTTCATCACATAAGGAAATAAGACAAAAACAGTGATAGGAATACCGCATGCATTTGAATCCTTGCGATGTAAATAACACTCTGATTCCACTTCCTTATTTGAGAAAACTTCAAGGAAATACAAAAGTACATATCTTGAAAAATTTTCTTCACAAAAATATAGAACCTTGATCCACTATTGATAAAAAATACTTAGAAGTACAAAAGTGCAACTTCTTTAGTCAAATCTTATACAAATTGAGGACCCTTTCTTCAAAGATATGAAAGGGTTTAAATAATCAAAATAAAAACAAACTGTCAATAAAAATTGCTACGAGCTGTTAAAACTATAATCATGAAAATTTGGGATTTGATTCATGAAAATAACAATGCGTTAGCCTTTGAAATGATTCATTGTATCTACTTCTTCTCTTCCACTTGCAGCTGACAAATTGAGAGCATTGGCTGAATTTCCAGAGGGTGACTCATCCTAGAATGTAGTTGGGTTGTGTATGTAGCATCGGAGAGTTCAGGAACCATGAGATTGACAGCATCGGAAAGGAATTTCATGGCCATCTACTAGCTATGCGGCTTGACTAGGAAAAACGAGAATTCATCCCATGTCAAGTTTTACACCTTACCAATTTGTTCTTCTCTTTTTGCCATCTCCTGTCTCTATTGATCTTCTAGTGCTTTTGATTTCGAGAGTTTTCCTGGAGAGAAATCGGAGATCAAGTTAGCCATATACAAGTTGTCATTTACTATCTCAATTACATTGTTCATGGTAGCCCTAGCTCTAGAACTCGCTCTTTCAGCTTTTATTAATTGTGATTCCCATTTTGAAAATAAGATTTCCTTGTGCGATTCTTGTATTTTCAGTAAATTGGCAGCCATGCCTTCTTCCGAATTTTGCCAAGAGAGAAAATTTGTTATCTTATCGTCTTCTTTTCCAAAATTCTAGTTTGGTGTCAACTGCCTATTCAATAAGTGATGCAGAGATAGCACACTATGGGTCAACCAATGATATTTTATGACAAAGGATGTTTAGCTGCTGAGATAAGGCTTTGTTTACTTCCAGGGCTTCTTTCTTAAATTCACTAACCTTCGGATAACCCTTGAATTTCTCTATCTATAGTTGCAGTTGTGCAATTTGATCTTCTTTAGTCTTCTTTTCTTGTTGAATTTCCATTTGAAGCTTGGTGAGTTCTTGAGACCACTTCTATTGTTTTTGGAGAGCCTGTTGATCAATATTTTGCTTCTCTAGATTCAACTATTCTTTTAGTTGCTCATTTTTCTTTCTTTGATTTGCTAGCTGTTGCTCAAGCTGAATAATCCTTTGTTGTTCTTTTGCTGATTTCCCTTTGAGTTGGGCAATCCTTAGATCCTTTTCCCTAATTAGTTGAATGTCTTTGTAGGCTTTGTCCATTGTTGGGGATGTATAAGCACCTGCATACTGAGATAACTTGGTTAAATCCTCAGAAGGATTGACTTTTGAGTCTTTCCATACCACATTCATCAGTTCGACATGAGGAGTTGAGAAAGGTCCTTGGTCAAATTTCCTCCTTTTTCTTTGCCTTTTGACCACAACCCTATGCTTTGGACTATAGAATACATCCAGGGGTTGTATTTCTTCTACCTTCAATACAATATCTTATGTAGGATTCTCAGGAATTATTCAATATCCTACTGAATGTGGGGTGTGTTGACTGATACTTCAATTGGAATATTAGTAACCACAGGCTCTTGTGTTGCGGTCAATTCCGGTGTTACGATGTTTTGGGAGTCATTCTGGTTCTTGATCAATTGATTGAACTACTCCTATTCCTTGATTAAGGTGGAATCAACATTTACATCGGTATCAAGGAGCTCGTTGGTCTTTTCATTTGTCGGTTCCTTTTTGGGATTTTGCTATTTTTCAGGAGTCTTCTCTTTTTCAGGAGTCTTCTAAGTAGTTTGTTATTTACTGTGGCCTTCTTGCTGCACCATAGGGGTAGTTGCCAATAAATCTAGAGGTAGTGTTTGTAACCTCTGTGCCCTAAACTATGCAAATTTATGTCTCCCCCCTACTCCTAATTTGATCTTGGCTAGATGTTTTACCCATGAGAATACCTCAGCTGAAGTGAAAAATTCATCATATTCATCTTTCTCATGTTCAAATTTTCCAAGCTTCACCTGACTGGTGAAGTTGTAGGTCACTGCTCTTAGATCATATTATCTCTTTGGAATGACGCTAACTTGAGAATTTTTATCTTCTCTGTTTCTTTCTCTGCATGTTCGAAATCATGCAGTGTGTAGGTACCACAGTGGAGGGGAAATGAAGGCCACATTTGTTTCTTGGACTCTTTGAGATTCCTTGACATTCCAGTTTCTATTATCTGGTAAGCTATTTCTCTAGCCAACAACTTATCAGGAATGTACAAGGGGAGAACATGTGGATTTGTGGTGCTGCCAAAAAGTTTGGCATAGGTGAACATTTCTTCACTGAACCAACTTCTGATTGATGTTAGGTCAATGCTGGCCTCATTGGATAACCGAGGAGAAGGTTTGTTGAATATGGCATGATGGACGAGTAAAATAAAATCATGACAAATTATATATATATATATATATATATATATATATATATATATATATATATATATAATATATGATATTTATAATGGGCCTTCGACAAATACTTATGATAAATGTGAATTGGAGTTGGTTCTTGAGGAGTCCATTTCCAACCTAGGATAGGGTAGTTAGAATTGAAATAGATGGTATCCATGATGTAGGCACTCATATAGAATGGAGGTATTGTATGTGTAGTTACAAACCTATTTCTTCTATAATCTAGGATTTGGTTGGCCATTGTATCTAATAAAATGGTTGGCCAATCCATGATATAAGAGTGGATTGCTACTTCAATTAAAGGAACCATTTCTATAGTAAACCTAGCTGAATTAGAGACTTTAAAGAGTCTACATAACATAGCGCCAGCATAGCACTAAAGGGATGCCAAGGAGTCTATGGAGTACATACCAGAAGATTTATGCTTATGTTTGTTCAAGAAATGTCTCCATTACCTGATAGGGTCCAACTCTATATCATTCTCCTTGGTGAAGACTTCTAAAAATGCTTTATTGTAATGTTTCTAGGGGTCCAGCAATTGATACATCTTCTTGATATCTTCTACCCTGAATGTCCCAAACATCTTTCCATCGGCTGTATAGAAGGCCTTGTCGGTTATGTTGATACTTTCTATAACCCATATCACCATGTCATTGTATGGTAACACTTTCGCTCGGGCTACTATTGTGTGGAGGAAGAAACTAGCTAAATCATCAAGAGTATTTTCTGATTTATCAGTTGAACCAGTCGTTGCTCCTTCTTGTTCAACTTCACTTTGATCCTTGGCTTCGAGTAAATTATATATACCCTCCCATGAAGTCTTGTCAAGCCCTGCATAGGTAGTATCAACTATTAGTACCAGTTTTGCTGGTTCATCTTTCACGACAATGGGGGCCTTTGCTTTCTGAGCTCTCTTAGACATTTTTGTTGGACTGATGATTTCGGGTTCGCTCTGCAAAATGAAACAGAAGAACATGACAGTGGAAAAAATTTGTTTAAAGTTAATATGAAGTGCACAAGACTAACAACAATTAAGCGTAATAGATGCTATGGTTCTATAATATATTAAGCCACCATGGGTGAAATCCTTGAAAGATTCAACCATAACTGCTTGTTAATGATTTCCCCATAACTTCCAACATGAAACTTTAATGCCATTATGATAATTTGCATCGCCAATTTATAATGGTCCTTTTTTAGAATGGTATCATGACCTCGTGATCAACGATTAGTGATAATCGCATATCGCAAATCAGGAATTACAAGTGTCGTGCTTAAATGGTTACATTGCATGGTTGCAATTGCGATTAGTGGTGAATTGGCATGAGCAGGCGGGATAACTTTTAAAATTAATAAATCGTTTTTTCTTTATAATTGACTTATAAATTTAACCCACAAATGTTCGTGATAGCTCATATTTCACCTTTATCAAAAAGCGCATTTTTCAATAAAGAAATCACATCGAAAGATTTCAAAGAGGCCTTTGGTATGTGTTTTATGATTTCAGCGATGTGCAATTGCGATCGGTTTATCGCATCAGAGGATTTATATAAACACTTGGAAGGGCTTCTTGATAAGTAGCGATATGTTATTTTCTGATGGAGTTATCGCATCGGCAAATGTCAATGGAACACCTTAAGTCCACCATTGAAACAAAGGATGTACATGATGCAATATTTTCCCTTTATAATTGCTTTCGTTCGATAAAGTTTTATGATAAGGTTTTATTGTGATTGAAATCAGATCAGACCTTATCAAGAAGACTTTCATGGGTTTGATAGATTGCCAATTGCAATTGTGATTTAACCTATCCTAAGAAGAAAATTTTATATAACCTATTATAAAATTTATTTTCAAACTTTTTATTGATTTTATTTATATTCTAAAGGGTACCCATTTCTTATTAAAGTTTTTTATGAAAAAATTTGAAATGGGGAGGGTTGTTGTATAGCACAACAATTGGCGATTCACTGGGAGAAACAGTTATCTCTGAAAAATAATGCAATATCTAAACTTTCTTATTTTGGAAACAATTGAGGATAAAGAAAACAATCTAAGAATAGCTAAACAAAAATTAACTCTGAATAAAATAACAATTTTTTGCACTTTCTTTTGCAATCCCTTAAAAATAAAAACATTTTTGGTTTCTTCAAGTTTTGATTGGTTGATAAAGATAAAGTAGGGGGCTATTCCAAATTAGCTTTTAAATTTACTGTTTTGTCACAGATAGCGCCTCTACTGCGAGCAAACATCTATAGTCTCAACAGGGTTACCTTTTAACCATAAATAATTCATTGTCCCATTCATCTAAGAGAATAACTTTTGAAAGATAAATTCTAAAAGATATGTTTACATATATTTTTTTTATTTTTTATTCTTTTAATTTTTTAAAGATAAAAAGCCATTGTCTAGGTTTGGGAGCCAACTGATGACAATGCCATTCATGGGTTGTAATTGAACTGAACAAGTTTGCTTGTAATGAGACCCCTTGTCTTATGATTATAAGTCATTACCCTATTTTAATATGCAGTATTGGTAATGTCAGTTTAATTAGTTCCCTATGATCAAGGTAAGAAGGCTCATGATGAGACTTCTTATCTTTTATATCAAACATATTTTAGAATTACACTATGAAAAATCATAAACTTAGTGGATGGGGTGAATGAGTTTCTCCTTAATATTTTATGGATGACAATTTTAGAGTTATGGATACTAAGCTTGGAAAAGTCTTTACTTTTTATGAATAACCTCTCTTAACATTAATAAAAGTTAGAATGATTTACAATATTTTCAAGTTTTTGGAAGATTTTGCAAATTTTAAAGAGGTATTCAGAGTTTAATGTTTTATTCAAATTCCCAAAACTATAATCATTTCCTAAAACGTTTCTAGCATTTGAAAGGAAGTATTCACAATATTCACTCAAAGAGCTTTTCAATAGTAAAAAGGATAATGGAAGACTATTTACAACATTATTTTCTAAAAAATAAACAAACTTGCATGAAGAATATTTACAGGTAAGAAGGGGTTACCTCCTTAAGAAAAGAATTTCTTTAAGATAAGCCCATTCATAGGAAGGGAATCTCTCTTTCCTGATAAATCTTGTAGTAAGAACGTTGATGAGCCTATCTTTTCAATGATTTGAAATGGTCCGAGCCACATCTTTTGAAATTTGCTATGTTTAACTTTGTCTTCATGTGCTTTGTCCCATCTCAACACGAGATCACCAATTTGCAATGTTTTTGAACCCGTAGAAATTGCATCAAAAGAAGATTTAATGAATTGTTGATGTTTAGCATGAGTGATTTTGGACTTCTCTCTTTCTTCCTCCAATTTGAGGATTTCATAAAATCTTAATTGAATAGAGGAAGAGGGATTTTCTTCAATAAATTGTACTAGGGCTAGAGATGGGAGTGCTAAGTTTGAAGGTATTACAACTTATTTCCCATACACTAAGTTAAAAGGAGAAGTACCTATTGAGGCCTTCTGAGTTATGCGATCTGCCCATAATGCAAATATTAAAGATTTGTGCCAATTCTTTTGATTTTGATCAATAGTTCTTTTAATAATATTTTGTGATTCTTATTAGTTGATTCTACAAAACAATTACCTTGAGGATAATAATTTGCAAAATATTTTAGTTTAAAACCTCTCTTAAGAGCAAATTCAACTATACTACTCCCATAAAAATAAGATGCATTATAAAAAATAAGGGCATTAGGCACACCAAACCTGGTAATGATGAATTGATCAATGAACTCAATGATTGCATCAGAATTGGCTACCTTTAATGGAATTGCTTCTACCCACTTTGTGAAGTAATCCGTGGCTTTAAGGACGTATTTGTGTTGCTTGGAAGAATGTGGAACAATCTCTCCTATGATATCTAGCCCCCACTGTTCAAATGGTTGCTCAATGTTTACTGGTTGTAAAGGAAAGGGTGGTTTCCTTTGTCTCCCACTAGCAGTTTGGCATATCTTGCATTTCCTGGCATAATCATGGGCATCTTTAAACAAAGTGGGCCAATAATATCCAACATGTATGATTTTGTGAGATGTAGTATCTCCTCCAAAATTTCCACCTGCTGAACCATCATGTAATTCCTACAAAGCCTTTTGTGCTTCAATTTTTTCTAGGCATCTTAACAAAATTGAATCATAATTTCTTCTGAATAACACATCATCAATGGTTTCGAACTGTTTTTCTTTTAATATTAAGGCATGTTTGTTTTTGTAGCTGAAATTAGGGGGAGCATATCCATTTTTCAAGTAAAATATTAGATCAACATAAGGGGATTCATAATTTATGATACTTATCTCGTTCACTTGAAAATTCTTACATGAATCTTCATGTTCTAGAATATTAGAGGCTCCTTCTAATAACCTAGAAAAACCTTGTTGTCTCACAATTTTCGTTGGTTTAATATCAATGTCATACTCCTGTAAATTTGTTACCCAATTAGCTCTCTTTTCTCCTACTTCCCTTTGTATTAGCAGTTGTCTCATTGCAGAAAATGGGATTATTACTTTTGTGTGTGTTTTTAGGAGAAATGGTCTGAAGTGTTTGATAGATTTAAACATAGCAAAAGCTTGTTTTTCTACTTCTGAATAGTTGAGTTCAGCACCATGGAAATTGGAACTAAAGAAAGATATAGGTGCCTCTATTTGTTGATCACTAATTTGTGTTAAAACAACAACATAAGATGTTCCAGTGGACAAAGTATACAAAATAAAATGATTAGAAAAATTGGGAGTATTCAATGCAGGAGCATTAATAATTGCCTATTTGATTGAGTCAAATGTTGCTTTTTGTTATGTCCCCATTTGAAAACTGAATTTTTCTTAATCATATTTTGTAAAGGTAAGACTATATGAGAAAAATTAGGAACAAATATTTTTACAAAATTTATCTGTCCTAAGAATGATTGCATTTATTTCTTGTTATGTGGCAAGGGAATATCAAAAATCTCTTTTATCCTATCAGGATCAATATATATGCCATCTTTGGATACAATAAACCCTGAGAGTTTGCTTTCGTTTAGGGAAAAGAATAATTTCTTGGGATTTAAAGAAATCCCATACCTTTTACATCGTTCAAAGATTTGTTTTAAATCATGGAGATGATTGGCCCTTTTCTTGGAAAAAATAGTTATGTCATCTAAGTAGACAACAACTGACCTATTGATTAAACCTTTGAAGGCTATATCCATGGCTCGTTGGAACGTAGCTACAACATTTATCAGACCAAAATGCATTTTCTGATAAGCATACGTTCCCCATTTAGTCCTAAATGTAGTTTTTAGTCTATCATCTAGATGCACTAGTATTTGATTGTAACCTGAAAAACCATCAAGAAAGGGCATTAACTTTGAACCAACTACTGATTGAGGTATCTTCTCCATTGTTGGTAATGGGAAATTATCTTTTTGACATGCCTTATTGAGATTTCTAAAATAAATGCAAATCCTAACCATTCTTTTTCCTTACAAGTACCAAGTTTGAAGCCCATTTAGAATGTGTGACCAAGAAAATTATCTTAGATTTCATAAGTTTATTCAACTCTGCTTTGATTTGGCTGTCGAGATTTGGGTGAATTTTCCTTAACTTTTGTTGTACAGGTTTCTCATCAAAAATCATTGAAATCATGTTTTGAATGATAAAAGTATCATAAGTTCTCAAATCTTTGTAATTCCAAGCAAAAACATTTTTTTTATTTTTTCAATAATCTAATGAAAGCAAATCTTTCTTCTGATGTGAGTTCAAGTCCTAGATTGACATTTTGTGGTTTGGCCTCAATGCCAAGGCTTACTAATTAAAACTTTAAAGTAAAACTTTGAAGTTTTGCAGTAGTGACCTTTTTGAATCTATCTTTTTTGTCATAGAGATCTTCTAGCTTGACCACAGATTTAGGAATAGAATTCTCATTTTGTCTTTGTTTTAACTGAAGATCATGATCGCTTTCATCAATAATCTAATCATCATAATATTTTTCATAGGTTAAGAAATTTAAAATGCCTTCATCATGATTAAATACTCGCCAATTGGTGATATTGTCTGGGATAGATGGCCAAAAAATTAATTCAATTGAAAACCTATCCGGACTATAATCCTCGGATGGGAATAGCTTAGAAGCAACATTAGCCAATAAATCAGATGCTACATTCTGAGATCTAGGAATAAGAGAAATAATAAATGCTAGAAAATGAGTTATGAAATCTTGAACAAGAGATTGATAATGTTTGAGATGACCAGAGAGACAATGAATAGTGTTCCTTATTTGTTTAATGACAATCTTGGAATCACCAAACACTTTAAGATATTGAATATTCAGGCCTATTGTTGTACAAAGCCCTTAGATCAATGCCTCATATTCTGCAGTGTTATTGGTACACTCAAACTTTATCCTGCATAATAGCATAGTTTTTTCCCCTTCTGGACTAACTAAAATACACCTTTCTCCTGCATGAGAGAAGTTTTCAAATTGTGATGTGATACTATTAATAGGAAAAGGCAACTGTTGAGCATTAAAATTTCCAAAGAATGACTCAGCTGAGTAATTTCCAAGAATGTCGTTATTGAAAGCTACGGGTTGTTTTTCTTGTTTAAACTTCGTTACTGTATGAGTCATGTGTTTTTCCTAATTTATTTTGATTTGATTTGGTTTCCCTTTATAGGGAAGCCACATGTGAGACCAATCTATGGAAATCTAACCATGGAGTTTCTCAGACCAATCTCTGCTTAGAATTAAACCATAGAACTCAGGGATGTCAACAATCAATATATCAATTATATGAGCTACTCTAGGATTAGCTGATAGCCTAATGTTAACTGAATTAATCTCTCTTAAAACTTGCACTTTAGTCTAATCTAATTGAACAATATGAACTGCTGATTTCTGAGCCTCAATGTTTAATTTAGAGCAAACTGAATTTGGCATTATATTTGATGAAGCCCCTAAATCTATTAGGCAATTATGTAGATTTCTATTATAGATCTCATAAGTAAAGAGAAAAGGATGAGTGTGAGAATTAGACCTATCTCCGATCAAAACAACATCAGTAGCATCTACTTTATCCAATGGTGGTTTACATGATCCTTTGGTCACTTTGGATATTACACTAGTTGGAAGAGGAGAAGAAGGTACTGCATTTAACTCTTTAAGTAACAAATTATGTTGGTTTTTTAGCTTGCTGAGTTCATGTAAAGAAATATTTGCTCGAGTTTTCTTCATGTCCTCCATAATGTTGTAATCCATAGAGTCATAGACTACTAATGTTTTACATGATGAGGGTGGATTGGATGATGATGGTTGATTTTGGGTAAACACAACTAGGTTTTTCTTCATGGGAGCTTTGTCTTTAGTGATAGGGCTTGAATTTTTCTTCTTTGGATTTATTTGAATAGGCTTTGCTGCATTTTTACTTCTGGTATTTACTGGGAGAGCTTCCTATTCACTTTAGTTGTCAGAGTTGGGAATAGAAAGTCCCACATCCATGAAATTCCACTATTTCCCCTTCTTCTGTTTCCTCCGATGATAAAGTTGTGTCTTCATCCCCATCATCATCTTGATCTGATTCTACATTAGATATAGCATTAGGTGGTTTTGGTTCATTTGACTAATTTCTTCTAAAGTTTCTAAATGGTTTTTTAGTAGAAGTTTCAACCACTTGTTCTTTTATTTCCACCATTTCATTAGACATAGTTTTCAAACCTTTTGTAAACCTTCCATTTCATATGGGTCTTTAACTACTTTCTTCTTTGAATCATCTTTTAAATTAACCTTTTTTTATTTTCTTTCTTTAAGGGCATTTTTCTTTTCCAAAGCAATGATACATTTTCCGACAGCAATCGCTTCCTTCATATTTTCTGCTAATGTGGGCTTGGCAGCCCTATCAACGAAAATGGCTATGTTTGAAGGTAAAGCAGAGATATACAATTCACTTCCGACTTCTTAACTAGGCTTGGATGTTGCAAGAATTTTGTTCAGCAGTTTATTAAATTGAGAGTTGAAGTCTTTGATGGGTTCCTTTGATTCAGATTTCAAATTGGAGAGGTCATTAATCAAAGTTGTTGTAGACCTATCATCTCCAAACTTGGTTAAAAATTGTTCCTAAAAAGCGTCCCAGCTATTTATGGATCCTAGTGGTAATGAAAAATACCACGATCCAGTTGCCCTTTGTAGAGTATACGGGGAAATCCTAACAACAACATCTTCTTCTATTACGCCATTCAGGTTTATGGACAACATAAAATTGTTTATATGTTCTTCTGCTAATATGCCAATGTTTGGATTAAATTTTGGTAACAATTTTTTAGGATGAGTTGGTAATTGACTCAAGGGTGTAGGCGTAGCGATAGCTCCCGGATTTATCCATGGTCTTGGTTGAGGTTGATTATGTACCATTGTTGAACTGACAATAGAGGAGGGTGAAGAGACAGTTGAAAGTGATTGGGTAGAGGTTGATGGAGTACCTTTACCCTTATGGATTATGATATTGAGTTGGGGAGTGGATGGATTACCTTGCACTGGTCTAGATGGAATGGATGATGATGAAGAAAAAGTCTCTCTCAGACTCTAAAGGTGTCTTCCTAGCTCTTTTTCTACTTGGCAGAGGAAATTTGGTTGGTGGAATACCAAGCTTTTCACTCTGAGATCTTGTAAAAGGATGGGATGGAATATATTGCGAAGTCACACTGCCTCGGGATGACTCAGACTGTTCTTGGGATATTGAAAAACCTTGGAGTTTATGAATCAAGGTCTGAACTTTAGGGGGTTCAAGAGAAGAATTTTCAGGTGTGTTTAAGTTTTCAACAGTGGGTGTTGTGTTTTCCTTTTCAACTTCTCGCTTAAAGATAGGAGATTTAGAATGTGAAGGAGAAGTTGGAGGAGATGGTGAGGGGGTTTTAATCTTATAATGGGCTATGGATTTGGATTTACTCGCCATTCACAATTCGCCCTCCTTCTAGCACCAAAAACATTGATGCCTCTAATATCCTAGCACCAACATTGGGGATAACCACCCAGTCCGGACCTTAATATAGCTCCTTTTCTATTTGATGTGGTGGATCCAACTGGATATTATGGAACCAATTTACCTTAATGAGAGGTTTAATGGATGTTTTTTTTGTAATGTATAATGGAGAGGGTAAATGTTTTATACTATGACTCAAAATATACAAATATATTTATATAACCTGGGGTATTCTGTAAACAATGTGATTTCTGATTATTTCTAATAGATCAATAATCATATAGATGAATTACCAATCGATAGAAAGATGCATTCATATATAATGATTACTTTGTTTAAGAAATTAAAAAAAGTAATTTTTAATAAAACATATCACATTCATAACAATATATATGTCGCTGACATATATCTTCCAAGGATAACAATTCTAAATCTTCAGAAATGATGTGACAAAGAATTATTTGAAAAAGCATACATATATATATCAACAATAGCAACTTTTAAAAGGAATGCTCCATCACATAAGGAAATAAGACAAAAACAACGATAGGAATACTGCATGCATTTGAATCCTTCCAATGTAAATAACACTCTGATTCCTCTTTCTTATTTGATAAAACTTCCAGGAAATACAAAAGTGCATGTCTTGAAAAAGCTTCTTCAAAGAAATGTAGAACCTTGATCCACTATTGATAAAAAATACATAGAAGTACAAAAGTGAATCTTCTCCAGTCAAATCTTATATAAATTGAGGACCCTTTCTTCAAAGATATGAAAGGGTTTAAACAATCAAAATAAAAACTAACTGTCAATAAAAATCACTATGAGCTGTTAAAACTGCAAACATGAAAATTTAGGATTTGATTAATGAAAATAACAATGTGTTAGCCTTTGAACTGATTCATTGTATCTACTTCTTCTCATGCATTTGCAGCTGACAAATTGAGAGTATTGCTTGAATTTCCGGAGGGTGACTCATACTGGAATGTAGTTGGGTTGTGTACGTAGCATCAAAGAGTTTGGGAACCATGAGACTGATTGCATTAGAAAGGCATTTCATGGCCATCTATTGACTATGCGGCTTGACTAGGAAAAACTAGAATTCATCCCATGTCAAGTTTTTCACCTTGCCAATTTGTTCTTCTCTGCTTGGTAGCTCCTGTCTCCATTGATCTTGTAGTTCTTTTGCTTTCGTGAGTTTTCCTAGAGATCAATCAGAGATCAAGTTAGCCATATACAATCTGTCATTTACTAAATCAATTACATAGTTCATTATAGCCTTGGATCTAGAAGTCACTCTTATGGATTTTATTAACTATGATTCCCATTCCAAAAACAAGATTTCCTTGTGTGATTCTTGTATTTTCGGTAAATTGGCAACCATGCTTTCTTCTGAATTTTGCCAAGAAAGAAAATTTGTTATCTTATCGTCTGCTTTTTCAAATTCTAGTCTGGTGTCAACTGCCTGTTCAATAAGTGATGCATAGATAGCGCATAATGGGTCAAAAATGATATTTTATGGCAAAGGATGTTTAGCTGCCAAGATAATGCTTTGTTTACTTCTAGGGCTTCTTTCTTGAATTCACTAACCTTCGGATAACCCTTGAATTCCTCTATTTGTAATTGCAACTATGGAATTTAATCTTCTTTAGCCTTCTTTTATTGCTGAATTGACATTTGAAGCTTGGTGAGTTCTTCATATAACTTCTATTGTTTCTGGAGAGCCTGTTGATCAATATTTTTCTTCTCCAGATTCAACTATTCCTTTAGTTGCTCATTTTTTTTGTCTTTGCTCTGCTAGCTATTGCTCAAGCTGACTAATACTTTGATGTTCTCTTGTTGAATGCCCTTCGAATTGGGTGATCCTTAGATCCTTTTCCCTGATTAGTTGATTGACTTCAGAGGCTTCGTCCATTGTTGTGACCGTATAAGCACTTGCATACTGAGATAACTTGGTTAAATCCTCAAAAGGATTGACTTATGATTCTTTCCATACCACATTCATCAATTTGACATGAGGATTTTAGATAGGTCCTTGGTCAATTTTCCTCCTTTATCTTTTCCTTTTGATGACAAACATATGCTTTGGACTCTAGAATACATCCAGGGGTTGTATTTCTTCTACCTTCAATATAATCTCTTTTGTAGGATTCTTAGGAATTATTTCAATATCCTGTTGAATGTGGGGTGTAATGATTGCTACTTCAATTGGAATATTAGTAACAACAAGCTCCTGTGTTGCGGTCGATTCTGGTGTTACGATGTTTTGGGAGTCATTCTGGTTCTTGATCATTTGATCGAACTGCTCCCATTCCTTGATTAAGGTGGAATCAATATTTACATCAGTATCAAGGAGCTCATTGGTCTTTTCATTTGTCGGCTCCTTTTTGAGACTTTTCTCTTTTTCATGAGTCTTCTCTTTTTCAGGAGTCTTCTCAGTAGTTTTCTCTTATGGCCTTCTTGCTGCAGCATAGGGGTAGTGGCCAATAAATCTAGAGGCATTATTTGTAACCTTTGTGCCCTAAACTGCGCAAATTTATCTCTCCCCCCTGCTCCTAATTTGATCTTGGTTAGATGTTTTACCCATGAGAATACTTTAGTTGAAGTGAACAAGTCATCATATTCATCTTTCTCATGTTCAAATTTGGCAAGCTTCACCTGATTGGTGAAGTTGTAAGCCATTGCTCTTGGATCACACTGTCGCTTTGGAATGACTACAAACTTGAGAATTTTTATCTTCTCTGTTTCTTTCTCTACATGTTTTAAATCATGCAGTGTTTAGGTACCACAGCAGAGGAGAAATGGAGGCCTATTTCTTGGACTCTTTGAGGTTCCTTGACATTCTTGTTTCTATTTTCTGCTAAGCTATTTCTCTAGCCAACAACTTATTAGGAATGTATAAGGGGAGAACATGTGGATCTGTGGTGCTACCAAAAATTCTAACATAGGTGAACATTTCTTCACCAAACCAACTTCCAATTGATGTTAGGTCAATGCTGGCCTCATCGGATAACCATTGAGCAGGTTTGTTGAATATGGCCTGATGGACGAGTAAAATAAAACCATGACAAATTCTGTATATATGATCTTTAAAATGGGCCTTCCACAAATACCTATGATAAATGTGAATTGGAGTTGGGCCTTGAGGAGTCCATTTCCAACCTAGGATGGGGTAGTCAGAATTGAAATAGATGGTATCCATGATGTAGGCACTCATATAGAATGGAGGTATTGTACATGTAGTTACATACCTATTTCTTCTATAATAAAGGATTTGGTTGGCCATTTTATCAGATAAAATGGTTGCCCAATCGATGATATAAGAGTGGATTACTACTTCCATTAAAGGAACCATTTCTATAGTAAACCTAGCTGAATTAGAGACTCTAAAAAGACAACATAACATAGCACCAGCATAGCAATAAGGAGATGCCAAGGAGTCTACGGAGCACATACCCAAAGATTCATGCTTATGTTTTTCAGGAAATGTCTCCATTTCCTGATAGGTTCCAACTCTATATTGTTCTCCTTCGTGAAGGCTTCTAAAAATGCTTTATTGTAATGTTTATGGGGGTTCGACAATTGATACATCTTCTTGATATCTTCTGCCCCAAATGTCCCGAACATCATTCCATCAGTTGTATAGAAGTCCTTGTCGGTTATGTTGATACTTTCTATAACCCATCTCACCATGTCTTTATATGGTGACACTTTCACTCGGGCTGCTATTCTATGGAGGAAGGAGTTGGCTAAATCGTAAAGAGTATTTTTTGATTTATTGGTTGAACCAGTCGTTGCTTCTTCTTCTTCAACTTCGCTTGGATCCTCAGCTTCGAGTAAATTATATATACCCTCCCATAAAGTCTTGTCGAGCCCTACACAGGTAGTATCAGCTATCAGTACCAGCTTTACTGGTTCATCTTTCCCCACGATGGGGGCCTTTGCTTTCTGAGCTCTCTTCGACATTTTTGCTAGACTGATGATTTTGGATTCACTCTGCAAAACGAAGCAAAAGAATGTGACAGTGGAAAAACTTTGTTCAAATTTAATACACAACGCACAAGACTAACAACAATCAAGCATAATAGATGCTACGGTTCTATGATATATTAAGCCACCATGGGTGAAATCCTTGAAAGATTCAACCGTAACTGCTTCTTAATGATTTCCCCATAACTTCCAACATGAAACATTAATGCAATGATGATATGTTGTGTCGCCAATTTATAATGGTCCTTTTTTAGAACGATATCGTGACCTCCCGATCAATGATTAGTGATAATCGCATATCACAAATCGGGAATTACAAGTGATGTGCTTAAATTTTTCCATTGCATGGTTGTGATTTCGATTAGTGGTGAGTTGGAATGAGGAGGTGGGATGACTTTTAAAATTAATAATTCATTTTTTTTTCTTTATAATTGATTTATAACTTTAACTTGCAAATGTTCGTGATAGCTCATATTTCACCTTTATTGAAAAGTGTGCTTTTCAATAATGAAATCACATCAGAAGATTTCAAAGGGGCCTTTGGTATGTGTTTTATGATTTCAGTGATGTGCGACTGTGATCAGTTTATCGCATTGGAGGATTTATATAAACACTTGGAAGGGATTCTTGATAAGTAGTGATATGAGATTTTTCAATGGAGTTATCGCATTGGTGAATGTCAATGGAACACCTTAAGTCCACCATTGAAACACAGGATGTGCGCGATGCGATATTTACCCTTTATAACTACTTTAATTCAATAAAGTTTTATGATAAGGTTTTATTGTGATTGAAAATGGATCGGACCTTATCAAGAAGACTTTCATGGGTTTGATATATTGCAAATTGCGATTGCAATTTAACCTATCCTAAAAAGAAAATTGTATATAACTTATTATAAAATTTCTTTCCAAACTTTTTATTGATTTTATTTATATTATAAAGGGTACCCATTTCTTATTAAAGTTTCTTATGAAAAAATTTGAAATGGGGAGGGTTGTTGTATAGCACAACAAGCTCCTAGAGCTGTATCTGAAGCATCTGTTGAAATATGAAAAGGTAGTTTCCAATTTGGACCTCTTAATATGGGTGCCTTAAAATTTTTTTCTTTCAAGGTCTCAAATGATAACTGGCAATCAGGATTCCAATTGACTTCAAAATCCTTGGTGAGCAATTTGAAGAGTGGTGATGCTAGATTAGTGAAATTTTCTATAAACCTTCTATAATATCCTGTGAATCCTAGAAAACTTCTAACATTCTTTTGATAACTTGGAATTGATAATTTAGAGATGAATTGAAATTTAGATTTATCAACCTTAATTCCATCTCCTTAAATGTGATTTCCTAAAACAATCCCTTCTGTAAACATCATAAAACATTTTTCATGGCTTAGCGAAAGGTTTGCTCCCTTACATGTTTTTATAACTTTTTCCAAATTTTCTAATGCTTCCTGAAATGTATTCCCATAAAATATAAAGTCATCCATATATACCTCTACACAATCATGTATCATATCAGAAAAAATTCCTAGTACTGTTCTTTGAAATGTTGCAGGTGCATTGCATAATCCAAAAGGGAGTACTTGGTAGGCATAAGTTCCCCATGTGCAGGTCAATGTGATTTTATCTTGATCTTCAGGTGCTACTTGAATCTGATTGTAACAATTAAAACCATCCAAGAATGAGAAGTACTTTTTACCTGCTAATGTATCTAACACTTGATCTATAAAGGGAAAAGGAAAATGATCTTTCAGGGTAGCTTTATTTAATTCCTAATAATCAATACATACCCTCCATTTACCATTTTTTTTAGGCACAATCACTAGAGGAGAAACCCACTGGCTATCTAAAATCGGGTAGATAAAATTTGCATTCAACAATTTTTGCAACTCTTCTTTCACAATTTCCCTAAGATTTGGATCCATCTTTCCTTGAGGTTGTCTGATAGGTTTACAATTTTCCTCAATGTAGATGTGATGTATGCAAGTCCTAGGACTAATTCCTTTCATGTCAATGTATTCCCATGCATATGCAGAAGAATGTTGCTGTAATGTTTTGATTAGCTTTCCCCGTTGTAATTTTTCCAAGTTATTGTTTATGTTCAATGTTTTCCCTGGGAAGATTTCATTTATAGAGCTACCAAATTATTCCATAGAATAAAGAGATATCTGCATAGATGACAAATATTGAATATTAGATCTTTCTTGAAACTGATCATGTTCATATTCTGGATATGATTCAAAATTTTCCATTACATTCAAGATTTGACTATCTTCACTAATGTTTGAAATAGTAAAGAGAGGTTGAATATCATTTTCATAATAAATCCATTCTTTCTCATCTATCTTTGTGATTGTTCTTGGTAGAGGATATAAAGTGAATTTCTTAGTTGAATTACCATTATAGATATACATATCACCAAATCTACAGCTAATGAATGCATCAGTTGTAGCTAGCCAAGGTCTTCCTAATATAAGTGGATGTACTCCTAGTTTCTCTTTGGTCTTAGGATCATAAAATCAACAGGGTACTCCCAAGAGTATAAGGACACTAAAATATCTTCTAACACACCATCTAGTTTTATTAAATATCTATCTGACAATTGTAGTAATGTAGGTGTATAAAGAAGATTATGAAGTTTGAACTGTTCCATGGTTTGTTTGCTCATGATGTTTATCACTGCTCCTAAGTCAATCAGTGAATTTGGGATTTCAACTCCACTGATATGTGTTTTTACAACTGGACTTCCTGGATCTACATATTTTTGTATGGAAATTTTTCCCATCATTATGTCTGCTATTTTTCCTGCTAGGTGAATTCTTTTTACTTCTTTTGTTTTTCTTCCTGGTTTCTTCATGCTCAACTCTTTTATTGTTTTAGCTAGAATTGGAATCTCCTTAATGGCTTGTAACACAGGGATTTTGATATAGACATTTTTCAATTCATCTATAAAATCATAATTAGGCAACATAATATGCTTTTCTACCCCTCTATCAACTTGTAATCTTTTTGGAAAAGGAGGTGTAGAAGTAGATACTAGTTGTTGCTCTATGATAGGAGTTTAGTTTATTGGTTCTTTTTGTTTTTCATTTTTAGTGTTCTAGTTTTGAGGAGATGTTCCTTCAAAACTTTTATTTTTTTGTAGAGAATCTTCCTTCAAATTGTCTTGTTCTTGAATAACCACAAAAGGTTTTTTCTTTTCTAATATCCTACCAGATATCAATTGGACATCATTGAGATCTAATGGAGTGATCATGTAAGTTGGAAATTGTTGTCCTTCTACCATATAGGTATTCTGAGAATTTTTATTCTTGGGGTTAGGTAATGGTTGGGTAGGTAACTTATTTGGTCTTTGTGGAAATGGTAATGAAAGTTGAGGGTTTCGGTTTTGAAGTTGGGGCTGTTGATTTTGTTGAGGATTTTGTTGGGGAGGATAGTTTGGATATGATGGAGGATGTTGATAATATGGAGAGAATTTTCCATAAGGATTCTGCATTCCTTGAGCCTAAGTTCGAGTTTGAAATTGAGATTAAGGCCATGGTTGTTTCCAAGAATTCCAATTTGGAGGGGGCTGCATATACATTTGGTTGTTAAAACCCTGATTTTGCTGCCCTTGCCAAGGGCTTCTAGAGACAAAGCAAAGAGACTATTGGATTTGAAATTGTTTCTTCTTGAAAAATAGCCTTAATACTAGGGATTGAAGGACAACTTTTGGTCTCATGGTTTTCTGAACAAATCACACAATTCTCTACAGCTTTTGCATCTAAAGGGCATTCTCTTAAAGCATGCTTCTTTTTGCATTTGGGACAGAAAATAGCCAGAGCATCAGTCTCGGTTTTCTTCTTGTTTTGTAACTTAAGGGTGTCTATTTGTTCACTAAGGCTCCCTAGAATATCTATTTTAAATTCATTAAGCATGTTTCTAATTTCTACCCTACTCACTAATCCAGTTGCACATTTATTCACCCTAACAAGAGAACGATCTCTTGTACCTTTCCCAGTTTTGGATTTTCCTCTTGAGAGATGAACACATTATTCTCCTATGTCACTTAATGGGAGTTGAGAGATATGTCCCTTCCCCATCATGTTAAGGATATCTATCCACTCATCTCTAATGGCTTTTAATAGAAGAGCTTTTAAAGTATCTTGATCTAGGTTATCCATTTTTTCTCTTTTTAAGTTATAGTTGAATCTGTCAATTAAATCCTCTAAATTTTCATCCTGTTTTTGCATCATTTTGAACACTTCATCCTTATGATTTATAGGCATGCAATAATCTAAATACGTGTCCAAAAATGCTTTCTTCATGTCATTCCATGTTCTCATGGACTGAGTGACCAACCCCATGAACCATTTTAAAGAAACTCCTTTTAATGTTGAAGGGAACAATTTGAGTTTTTAAGAGTCTTGTAAATAATCATAAGTTATCCACAAGACTTCAAATTCAAATAAGAAGGTTTCAGGGTCTTCACTTTTTAATCCATGAAAGGTTGGAAGGACAGAAGGTGAGATATTTTTCATTGTGGCATCTGCTTCTTCATCAACTATGGGGAATCCAAAAGAATTATGAACTTCCCTATTTCCTCTACCTCCTCCATTATTTCCTCTGCCTTCTCCATTATTTCTTCTACTTCTTCTTCTACCTCCTCCTCTACCTCCAAACAATGTGAATTCTCCATTCTTTCCTTCTTCTGCCATTATAGTTTCTTCATAGTCAATATAAGATTCAACCTGCAAGGTTAATTTCTCTTCGTTTGGTTCCTCTATTAACGATATGTGGGAGAGAGGTTCTACCTCTTCTTCCTCACTAGGTATTCGTAATTCTTCAACTAAAATATGTTCCCCTGTGGAGGTGAAAAAGGTAGCTCCTTCTGTTGGAGATCTAAGCTTTTCCTCCTCTACGACTGCCTCAGTAGATGAAGTAGGAGATCTTCTTGATTGAATTTCTAACCTTAAAACTTTAGGAGGTCTATGGCTAGGAATATGAGCATGAGATGGAGGTGTATCTCTTCTTAGTCTTGGTGGAGTAGGTGGTGTTGTAGGAATTGAGCACCTGCCTCTAGCTATAAATCTACCCCTAGAGTCTCTTTCTCTAGGCATATCATTTTTTTTTTTGAATGTAAGAGATAAGGTTACCTAATTACACTTCCTCGGCAATGGTGCCAAAATGTTTAGTAAATTTAGTGTCCTAAATTTCTTGCATGAATTATCAACCGATGTTTGTAGACTGATGAAGTGTGATGCACCATATATGCTTAGTTAACTTTTCTCTTACTTCATTGTTTTGTATTTTATGTTTGTTTTGGGGGGTTTATGTTCTTTGATCTAATGATTTTTCAAAAAAATGGTAGGTTCCTAAGTTAGTCTAAACTCCTAAAAATCGACCAAGAATCATTTTTGAATTATTAAGACCTAATCAGAGAAACCGAGCATCTATCTTGTCTACCATTTAGTCCTAATCCATGGATCTAATTCTTAAAACCAAAAGAAATACTGGTGCAGAAGGTGATTCAATAATTGCATTCATTAGCCATTCAACCATTCAATTATGAAACATGATAGAATCAATCTCCTTGAAATGATATATTGGAATGTCAAGTGATGCAACTAAGTAATGACCTGATAACAGAAAAGAAAAGATGACAGTTTGTAAAACTAACAATGCACTGAGTAATTTCAATTACTGCATGAATTAGATATTCAACCAATTAAGTTAGAATTGTCATCATTTCAAAATGGTTTTGAGAACATCTATTAATACAGCTAATTGATAGTTCTATGCTAAGAAAATGAGTAATAAAAAACAATGAGAAGCTAAGAACCTATGTATTCTCATTTCTCCATTTTTCATTCAGTCATTTCTCATACAATAACTCAGAAGAATAAGACTTGCACAATCGTGATTTTTACTCTTACACTATTGGTTACAAAACTAAAATGAAACAAAACTAGAGAAAATGGACTTGCAGAAAACATAGTAGAAATTAAAACGAAAGCAACAAGTGAAAAACCTCCTTCAGTGTAGGGGCCCTCTGCAACTAATGTGGCTAGTTAATAGCTAGTTAAAGATGCACTTTTAAACCACCATTCACAAAACAGAGTTTGTATTATGAACAAAATGAAATCTGAATAGAGTTATTAACAAAAGTCTGTAATCTTCTCTAGCTTCTAACTACTTCTCGGTCTCAATTAACCAATATTTATAGAAAAACAACATAATTGTCTAAGAGAAAATCTTGTTACAGGTGGCTTGATCTGAATCTATCATGACTGTTTATAGAAAGACATGCTACAAATGGCTTAATTCGAATTTTTAATGAGACTGTTAAACTTCTGAACAACTACAGGTGGCATGATCTGCATTAACTGCTCAACTCCTGATCGACAACAAGTGGTTGAATCCACATTAACTCTTCAACAAAATTGTTAGACTCCTTATCACTACGAAATATCAAGAGTCCTACTACTACTAGATAACGTATTTGAATCCATCTTTGACCAAGACTTTAGGCATGTTTTTCTATCGATCTGGATCGAGTGAGTAGGATAGAATCCTTGTAGAGATGATACTGGAGATGCCCATGTGGCCCAGTTCTTCATTTGACACCTATAGCCTTCCAAACCATGAGAGTAGCTACGGTACCCACAGTTAGCTGTAGAATAGACTATGTTCTGTAGCTAATTTGCAAAAATCTATTAAAATAGAAATAACATGAAAATATAATATGGTGATCATTTTAATGCTTTCCTAAGACAAAATCTAGCATTTATCATTGATTGGATCTGTAGTCTTGTGAGAAATCAAGAGAAAAAGGTGAGAACAAATGTCAAGGGGAAGGTAATTCTAAGGTCCAATAGTCTTTTTATTAGAAGATTATTTTTATATGCAATTTAGTATTTGTTTTAATCCAAGAAGTGTCATTCTTTTCTTCTTATTATAAGATGTTTTTTCATATGTAAATTGCATAGGTTCGTCATGTGCATGTATATTTGTTTTAGAAACGTTATTGGATATTTCATTGCATCTAATTCTTGTACAAATGATTTTTTTTTTTTAATTTTGTGATAACTAAGCTTAGGACACTTAGTTGGACTCATTTTTTTTGAATCATATGTTATCTCAAATTCAATGCTATTATTGAAATGTATATGACAAATAATTGCTTCGTTTGTAGTATACGCTTATGAGGCAATATGTTGTCATTGTTGCATATGTCATTGCACTTGTGTCCTTACATATGAATTGTTTTATTTTGTGATAAATAAGCCTAGGACACTTAGTTGGACTCACTTTTTGTGAGCCAAATGCTATCTCAGATTCAATGGTATTGTTGAAATGTTTATGAGAAAGATATTGCTTTTTTCTAGTAGATGCTTATGAGGCAATATGTTCTCATTGTTGCATATGTCATTCCATTTTCCTCTTGTACGTATGAATTCATTAATTTTGTGATAAGTAAGCTTATGAAACTTATTCAATTGCTGTAAACAAGATGCCATTTAAAATTCAATGTTATTGAGATGTATGTGAGAAGTAGATTGTTGATTTTCTAGTACATGCTTATGAGACAATATGTTATCATTGTTGTGTACATGAATGCATTTTCTTCTTGTATGTATTAATTTCTTTATTTTGTGATAACTGAGCCTACAACACTTAGATGGACACACTTTTTGTAAATGAGATGCTATCTCAAATTTAATATCATTGTTAAAATGTACTTGAGATATAGATTGTTGTTTTTCTAGTATACTCTTATGACGCAATTGATTACCATGTTATTTTTCTCCCATGTACACCTGTTGAGAATGCATATTAAATTTTTGATTAGCAATTGTAGATTTTTCTACTAAGGCATATTACAAAATTTTATTGTGATCATATTGTTTTTGTATTGTTGGATCATAATGGATGTGTAATGTATCTATTTTGAATGACATGACATTAACAACATGATTGCATATCGAATGAGAAGAATTGTAGCTAGGGAAGTTATTAGTGACAGAGGACCACAGTTGGATGTTCACTTTGAATATGACAGATATCCATTGCAAATGGAATGGTCCACCCTCTATTTTCCCCTTTTCATATGGAATTTCCATATTTATGAGATACTCTTGCCTATTCATTGTATATTGTACCACATCAACTATTAGGTATTTTTATAAACAATGAAATTCTTGTTGATTGTTATGCATAAGTGCATTACAAAAAGGTTGGACAATGTAAAATTGGAAACATTGTGCATTGAATCTTGTTGCTAATAAATAGAAAATTGAATTAAAGAGGTTGTCGATGTAATTAGATGTCATTTTTTTTGCCATCGTTAATTCATTTAAAAGTATTTTATGTGCAATATGCATGCAATGGTTTTGAATATATTTGCATATAGATGACAAGTAGATATTAGATTTTTCAGAAATGCATATTGGGAAATTTTGGTAAAGAAATGGTTCATAAGGAGCACTAATAGGATTTGCATCATGGAAGAAGATACAATACGGAATTGTGTTTTCATGTTGATTAGAAAGAAAATATATTGTCTTTCTTGTTAATGACCAAACTCCAATTGATATATTTATCCATTAGCTAACCAATGTATGAAAAATGTATCCCCCCATAGCCCTTGTTTAGACTCCTTTATATTTGTAGATGCAGCACAATGCATTTTACAAAATTATGTATCAATATCACTAATTCCATTTAACTCGTATAGGAAATCAAATGCTAGTTCATATTGACATGACTCTATTGCTTCAACGTCATTATTATTTAATCAAAATAGAAAATGTTCTATTAACCCATTTCAACCCTGATTTGAAGTATAACAAAAATGTAGAAGCACTTCAAATGAGTTAAATAAACAATCCCCTATAGTATATGAAAATGCATCTATTTCGAAGAGACCATTGCTTTTTAATACACAATCAATGTTGTTGGGAATAATGCATTGTAAGTTCAATTTGTAATTGTTAACATCTATTATTTCTTTCATCATTTCCAAGTACTTACCAGATTTTCCCTCTGCAATTGTCTTCGCGGAAACTCAATTACCCTAACAATTTTTTCTATTACTCCTATCTACAAATTTCCAGAAAAGATTGATGAGATGAGAAAATAATGAAGATAATTGTATCGAACAAAATAGATGCATTAAAAGAACAGGAAAACAAAAAAAACACTTTGGAACGAAATATAACTTGATAAAGAAATCACTTGAAAGACATAATGAAGGTGACGAGCAGTCCTTACCTATATAATAAAATGAATGCATTAAAAATGCTTGGAAGAATTGGAAGAAAAGAAAACAAATTGTTAACATATTTTTGTGAGATTGAAAATGACAAAAGGCACATTAGATAAAGATATGAATTTTTTTATCTAGAAGTAACTTCTTACCTAAGAAATTTATAACATCTATCTCATTCCACCAAACATAAGTTGGGTCCAGCTACAATATGTATATTTTAGTTAAGTTTCAACCATGCTTTAATCATACGCCACAACTAGTAATGCACAAAGCTCCAAAGGAAATAAGGGTTTGTACACCTAGGCAAAGAATAAGCTTCTAAAACCTACTTGACCTGAGAAAGGGCTCTGAAGGATTTTGTGAGAATGAGATGTAACCAATAGAGAGGTAGAAACGTTATGCCATATCTTTCAATGGCAAAGGAAGGAATCATCCTTTAGCAAGAGGACAGAAATGATGAGACACATGTTTGAAGCTTCCAGTTTAAGCTGAGCCCAAAAGAATCTAGTCGCTATGGCTCATATTGAATATTTGTAGTGAGAAGAGAATAAGTAACAATGGAAACAAAGCCAATAGAGAACCCTTCTTAGGAATTGTAAGGGAGGATATTTTAGCAAGTTATTTTGCATAAATGTTTGTCCCCCATTTCCTTTGCCAGCTATGCTTCTGCCTCTATTTCGATTTTCATAAAATTTTGTTCCATGTTCCCTTTGGAAACTATACTCCCACCTCTATTTTTGTCTTTGTTCCATACAATCTCCTAGAAACTACGAATGTCACAAATCCAAAATGTATATTAAATTGAGTAGGATCATTTCTTAAGGTAATAGGTAATATAAGTAACAAAGTGGTGATTGGTAGAGATAGAAAGTTAGAAGCATTGCGCCTGCCACTATGTAATTCAAGGTGAGTGCACTTAAGTTAGTGTCTGAAAATACTCTGGGGGCTTTCATGACTTTCTCATGTCTTTTTTATTTATATTTATATTGAGGGCTATAGTTGGGGTGATCTACCATGGATCTCACCCCCTTAATAACATGTAGTAAAAAAAAATGATACCTAGATTCCAAATTTATATCATAATAAGTATCTACACATAGACATACATACAATAAAATTGAAATAAAATAGAATATTTATCCCAATTGTTGAGTGACATGAACATACTAGAACTATGCATATGGAAGGAGCAAGATACTCACCACACCTACAAACTAATAGTTTGATTGTTAACGTACATTGCCTTCGACAAGAATTCGATACCAATGGTAGCCTAATGTGAATACAAGAAAGTTAGCATGCAGTGTTGCAGTAATTTTTGAAACAACCACACTTTCAGAGACTAGTAAAGACAACACAATGTATTGTTTCAACTATCAACAAAGTTATAGCTAGATATCAATCCAATATATTGAAATGAAATTTTTTCGAAACATAAAAGAGAATATTTCTATTTTAGTTCTTTCAAGCAAGTGATATTATTTCAGTAATATCTCAAAGATTATAATTGCAAAGCATAACCCTCTTTCTCACCTTCACATATTGATAAAGGAAGAAAGCACATATGCAAACCCTACTTATCACATTGTATTCGAAATAAATTCAAAAAGATCCACTTGTCGTTGCATTCAATTTTCGAGGCAAATAAATTTCCTCCCCTTCATATTCACAGATCATTAGATAAATAAAAACAATGTGTATCCATTATCAATCTCCCATTTTAGTTGAAAACTTTAAAAAGATCAAATTGTCGTCATGTTCATATTTATGACATGGAACTCTTTTTAAACAAAGAGATGCAGTTTTATGAAAAACAAGAAAATATATAAGTGGAATATAGATTTCAACAAGGGCCAAGAAAAAGAGATGAAGTTTTATGGAAAATAAGAAAATATACAAGTGGAACATAGATCACAATGAGGGTTAAGAAAAAGAGGCAACCTGCTAACCTGACTATGGTTTGAGGCCCTTCAGAAATTTCAAAGGGAAAATGGATGGTTTTGAATATAAGCACTTAGTAATGGGCATCCCAAAATATATCCTTGATCTTTTGCCTTGAAAGATGTGTTGCAAGATTTATCAGTGTCTGCACATTGAAACAAGATTTCCCCTTCCCAACAAAACAACAAACTTGCTAGATTTTGTTTCCTCTCAATAATTTAGAGAATAATATTCAAAACATTCCAAGGTTCAAAAGTTTTAAAATGGAGTGGAATTCTTTTAAATTTTATTTCAAGTGAAAAAGGGAAAGGACTGGACCCATTTTAAGGACTGATTGTGGCAGATTTGTTAGGTAAAGATAAGAATGATGTAATGATAAAAAAGAGAGCAATTATTTTCAAAGAAACATAGAATTAAGATTTAAAAATTTGAATCTAGACAAGACTAGCATATAACATTAAAATAAATAAAATTAAGTTATCCTCATCTACTCAGGGCATTTTCATAGTAAAATTAATAAGCAAAGAAAACCAATTACATTTTTTTAAATGGGAAGGTTCGTGATAAATGTTGTCAAACTTGTCATACATGAAGCAAGTGATAATGTTGGTCTTGCCAACAGACTGATCTTCCAAGAACACAAGCTTTTATTTGGCAAGAGGTGAGACAGTTGCCATAGTTGTACTCATTCTCTTTGAAATTCTGAGATCCTTACCAATTATGTTTTCTTTGTACTCAGAATCAATCCCATGACATTTCAAACTTGATATCCAATCTTATGTCATGGGTTTATCTTTTTAAAATAAATGGGTGTCCACCCAATTGAAATCGGGATGATCATAGAGAAACCTCAATGACAGAGATCCGACAGCACCATGAAATACAGAGAATATGAGCAACAAGAATTGAGAGATCCAGCAGCACCATGAAATATAGAGAGTATGAGAAGAAAGAATTGACAGGTCTTATACAATGAACTAACGTGAGAATTGCCACAAATTAAGCAATTTGTTTAGAATGATTTGAAAAAAGAAACATATTTGTATTTAAATTGCACCATTATTAAAATGTGTTCTTAATATAATATACTTATTTGGAATGATTCCTTCAAACTACAAGTGCCTTAAATATAGGGGATATTAATTTGCTGAATGAAATATCCTTGACTAGTAAAGAGGAATAAAAAATTATTTAGATAAAGGCCCTAGAAGAACCGTCTTTTGGAAAAATCTCAAGATCTTTTAAACATATTGGGTTTGGAAGGTGATGGCTATTATTCACCTCCATTTTTGTAAACAGTCGCTGAATATTGTCATAAATATCTCACACACTAGCCTATTTCTACATGTATTTCTTAGCACTCTACCAATTCCTTCCACACTATCTCGATCCAAATTATCTAGATCAGGTTCTATTTAATGTTCAAAGGAAGAACATATGTCTTCATGACCATTCTAATATGTAGCCAATAATCACATATCATTTTAAAGAGACTGCAAGTATGAAATAAAGTGGGTTAGCTTGTATTCTTAAATCAATAACGAGTGTCTAAAGTTCCTATTATACAATGTAAATTTAACGGGGAAGACTTCCTATTATTAGTTATTAATAAGTACATCACCTACCTATCTCTTAAGAGTTGATAGGCTCTTTTTATGCATTCGGGATTGCAGTAATACCCCATTAGACAAGGGAATTCCAAGTAATCCACATATAAAGACCTAAATTATGAGAATCAAACCCATACAAAATTTGTAGAAAATTCAATTTCAACATTAGTATAAATGCAAATATCAAATGGAAACCAAAATTTAATCCTAGAGACAGATGAGAACACACACCATAATATCCAATAAAAGTAAGTCATAGTGGAAATACGATGGATTTTTCAAGTTTTCGATCTGATTTTCTTCAAACCAACATAAATTACAATTGCAAAATCTTTTTTAAAAAGCTAAAAAGACCCAGGGACATGCACCAACTAGTAGAGTTGTCAGATGCAGGGTCGTTCCATCATAAGTTGGAAGATGGAGATGTGAGGGCATAACCATAAATAGGACACAAGATACAAATCGACAAAATTTGGGAACGTCGATGATTGTTACAAGGATGATCTATCTAACATCATATGAAAATCATGAATAAAACACTGGAGTTAGATTCTGAGCTCCATTGGCCTCCAATCATAAATGATTGTTCTTTCAAAGTTACACATACACTTCTCGGCCTAGTTTTAGATATTATTTACTTCAAAGGAATGTAGATAACAACTCAAGATGATTTTTCAAAAAGTTGGAAAGACTCAGAGACATGAACCAATTGGTAAAGTTGTCAAATGTGGGTTCGTTTTGTTTTAGAAGTTGGCATATGGAGATGTCAAGTCATAAGCATTGATAAGACCTAGGATGAAAACTGACAAATTTTTGAATGTTGACAATCATTGTAGGAATGATCTATCTGACATTAGAAGAAAATCACGAATAAAATCTTGCAGTTAGATTGAAATCTCCATTGGCTTCCAATCATAAATTACTAGATTACATTTTTTTTCAAAGTTACACCTACCTTCACTAATTTATATCCACCCAATTACCTCCTTGCAAATATTTGAGTTTTCGTGAGGTACCACTTCTAATCAGGGACATTTTTTATCAGGTTCAGAGTTCGAGTCGAATACCCTCCAACTTCTCAGTTTTTTGGTATTAAACAATCTCATCCATGGGCTATTGAAAAATGTAAGATGAAACAACAACCTCCATGGTTTTTTCAGAATTCCAATTGTTAATTTTTTTGTGACATATGATCAATAAGAAGTTGCAGTTGACAACATGGGATGAATACCATTTGGATATACTTATATTTCTCAATAACCTTCAAGGAAATATTCATTATGGTAATGACAAATTTTTCACTAGCATAAACTACACCAAATCCAACAGTACTAGCATCTCCAATGGACAGATTGTTTAGCTAATTCTGTATGATTTTCTGGTAGTTCCAACGCCCATGTGTAATGCATCAGAAATAGTTTACTTCTCTTAAGGAAAAAGCTAATGACTATGTAGAAATTTACTAAGGATTTCTATTACCTGGCATGGGTGAAGAGATTGGTTGAAGGAGATCGGTTGAATTCTATTCATTTGTGTCTTGTCTTTCATTCCAAGAAATCTGCTTGAGACGTTGTTGTTAGTGGTTGCTTCTTGATTTCTTTTTCCTCTCTGCTTCTACTTTTAGGATGTCCATAATGAAAAGGGTCATGAGAATAAGCTCTACAAGAATCAACCACACTAGTTCAGTAAGTTTGGTCATTCTAATGGATTCCATGTGAGTCAATAATGATGTAGCTAATGTTGAAATTTAAAATACATCTGCAACAAACATCTAAGGAATATAAGTTTTTATTGCATTCATAAAAAATGATATTTAGTTTGAGGCTATGATATATTAGGCAGAAGGACATATGTCCATACATAGGTGTAGAAGTGAATTTTGTCTTTCAAGAGAGTGAAAAGTTGGGTATTTATTTTGGGCTTATGAAGATAGTGAGAATATGGGTGTTTCTTAGCGACATATCAGTTTAATGGTAGGTAGGTAAAGAGAGCTTAGAGTTGTTTTTGGTAGAGTCTCTAGTTTTTCGAGCTCCTTTAGCTGGCTAGGGAAACAAATATTACAGTTAGTTATGCATGTTTTGTAGGATATTGTTCCAATTCTCCAATTTATAGAAAAGTTCAAGGTGTTTGCAAGCTAGTTTTAAGTGTGAATGGAACTGGGTTTTAGGGGCGAATTGGCTATAAGCAAGAAGCGATTAGCTAAAAATGTTGAAATACAATGGGTAATGGATGTCTTTATGTTCAAAATGTCTTAGCTCGCAGAAGACATGATGAACTATTAACAACAAGTAAAGGTCTCCTGAATTCGAGTTTCTTGATCCTTAGCGTAGCTCGTAGAACCTTGTGAAGCAAGCCTTTTTGGGGCTTGCATCCTTTTTGGGGCTTGCAACACTCATCCCCATACGAAAATAAATAAAGGAAGACCTACCTAAGGCACAACTAATAAGAAGAGGGAAGCTTGGTTTTGGCAAGCAAGCACTTCAAGCGAAAGAATATAGTACTCACATCACAATGTCTCCAATTTTCCAAAGAAGAAAGCCAAATAAGAATCTAGTCAAAGTAACATGTTGTCACTTATCCAACACATTCAAAGTGGATTTTTCAAGCTACTTTGGGTTAGATTCATGCAAATTATAAGAAAGGTGCTTGAAATAACATATCATTTAGGCATAAAACTTATCCCACATACTCAAAAAAGAGGCATGCGGGGGGCATGCGAGGGGGGGGTGTGCTGCCAAATAAAAGGTGCATACACAGAGCAATTATAGTGAATGAGTTGAGTTTGTACATAGAAATTGTAGTGTGAATTCTTATGTCACTCCTATCAAATATTTAACACGATAACATGTATGAATTGCAAACCCTATGATTGTACAATGACATCAATAATGTCATACCTGTATGAGACAACAACCATGGGGGTGCATTGAGAAGAAACGAGTTGCATCTACTGGTGTACATCAACAATTTCAAATGTTTGGTTCTCATTTGTTGGTGAGATGAAAATATCACAAAAGATAGAGAAACATTCAAACGAAAAACCTACAGGTGCATTATCTAGTCTCAATCAGATCAGCTCATTGAAGCCATGAGTTGGTCCAAGAAATGGAGATGTTAGAAATCAAAGTTGAAATAAAATACATTTTGGGGGATAAAAGGCCTACATGGAAAAGGGTATCACCCATAAGGATTCTTGTAAATTGTCGTTTTTAAATGTTTCACTTAGTATAAATTTATGATTTACAAATGGAAAAAAAAAATATTCATAGAAAAAATTCAAGATTAAAGTTAAGAAAAATACATGAAACTTAAATACTTTTTATTTTCATAGGGCAAAGGAAAATAGAATGAGGGAGAAGAAAAATCTTTAATGGGAAGGAGAGACAACAATTTGTAATAGAGAAAAATGATGCAAAATCTTTAATGGATGAACATATTAACCAATGTGGTTTTATGATGGTAGAATGGAGGAAATAAATATTAAATCTAGATGCTTCACTAAGTGAACACACTGGAGTGGTTGACATGTATGGTGAGGCCACTTTTGTGGAAAAGGGAACCAAAGACACATTTTAACAATTTAATTTTTCAAGTCTATAATATATAATTTAGGAAAACAAAAACAATTAAAATTTTTCAAGTATATAATATATTTAGGAAAACAAAAATACTAGAGGATGTTGAATGTTAATATCAAAACATAAACAATTCACTTGGAAACAAGAAGTCACAAATTTTTGCTAAACTTGAACGCCTAGGAATTTATAATCAAGGATATAATTTGTACACAACAAGGATTTATAAGGCATAGAGACCTTCAAAAATAAGCCCAAAAGTAGGTAGCTCAATTCATTATTATATGTCATGCCAAAGACCTAGTTTTTGATGAGTTTGGATCAACATACAAAAGGAACAATTAAAATAACATTGATCTAGCAGCTTAGTTTACGACCTTAATGCCTTCGATGCTCTGTGGTAGATAACTCTCATTCTTAATCCAAGCAAAGAATCAAAATGGCATGCAAATTTACCATGGAATTCTCCTTGAACTTGATCACAAAGAAGGGTCAATTTCCCGCAATTGGGAATAGTATTAGTAGAAGATAAATAGCATAAACCTTTAGTAGTTAAAAACAGATTTATGACCAGATTGTTGTGGCCATTCAAAGGAAAAGTCAATAATATTTCGAATGTTTGTAATTTTTCTGATAAAATTGTTGATTAGATAGGTTTTACAATTGCACCTTTGCTGTTGAAGTGAAATTTTGTGGGAAGATCGAAATGAAATACATCAAACTCAAGAAATTATGCGTCACTCTCAAGAAGATTTCCCTTGGAAAACCTTTTTGGTTGAGCCTAGTCCTTGTTAGGAAGAATGATATTTCATCACATATTCTAGGTCCTTAAGGAAATACCAAATTGAATGATATGTTTATAAAAGAAAACATGGTAGAGAATTTCCATGTGAATATTTCATGTGTTGATGACCTTTAGGCGTATTCTTTGTATCTAATTGTGGTGCGACATCGTAATTATTTCCATATGCATCATTTGACTGGCTTGCCTTTTGGAGTTCGTTTGTGGCTTTAGGAATTAACCTTTTTCAAGTGGGTTGGAGTCAAGGAAAAATGTATAATAATAATGAGATATACCTTATTTGTTCTTACTAATGATGGGTATTGTAAGTGAGAAGAACAATTTTTGAGTTTTAACATTGAAAAAGGATATGTGAAGGAAGCTTGGGGTCAAGGTAAACCTTTCAATAAAAAGGAGTCTCGACAAATTTCATGGAAATGTGCCTTTTCCTATATATAAATGTTTTTTTTGCATATAAACAAAAAATAACAAGAGAATCAAATGTCCATAATCGAGAATCCAAGACAATAGCAATTATAAAACATAAAAACTATTCTAGACAGGAAGGTAATAGAGAAGTCAAATACAAAACCTACTTTAATAACAGGCAACAAAGTCTCATTTGACTTTTTGAAAGTCTTGTTTATGAGAGATAAGTTTTTAGGATTGAGCCCTATAAATGATAATTTATTAAGAACTATACATAAAACAGTAATATAGGGTAGAGAAAACAGAGTAAAACAAAATCAAATTTAATAATGGAAAAAATTTAAAGAGAGTAGATCAAATAAAGTAGAGAGTACAACATAAGATATGAGAAAAATATGTTTAATTGACCTTTAGTGAAGAATGCTTTGTCCCATGCTAGAGTTTTCCTCAAGTTACATTGTCCTACTCTTCTTTTCCTTTTAGACTGAACTGCATCTTCACACAGTTGTGGTTTCCCATCCATGGCCAATGTTGTATCATTGATCTGTTTGTGTACCCAACAATTAATTCCATCATGCAATTTTGAATGCTTCTCATTTTCTTTACCACCTTATGTTGACTCTTCCATTCCAAGTTACTAGTAGTTCAATATCATATGGTTGACACTATCGACCTTCAGTGAAGAAGGCTTTGTCCCATGATAGACTTTTCCTCAAGTTACATTGTCCTTCCCTTCTTTTCCTTTTAGGTTGAACTACTTATTTACAAATTTGTTCTTCCCCATCCATGGCCAAATATGTATCATAAATCTATTTTTTTCCCCGCAATTAATTCCATCATGCAATGTTGAATGCTTCTCATTTTCTTTACCGCCTTTTGTTGACTCTACCATTCCAAAGTTACAAGTATTTCAATATCATATGTTTGCCACTATTTCTAGCATCAAGAATCAACATTGGGTTCAAATTTTATTCATATATTTGAGTCTTGTTCTATTCTAAAGAAGTTATATATCCTTTAGAATGATGGGGTCTAGAAACATTTAGACTACAAATATTTAATTATAAAAGCTAATAAAAGGATGAGAAACAACTAAATGATGGCATCAAATTAATATGTACATACTATTCCTCCATGGATGGTATAATAGGGCTTGGAAACCAAGGTTTGGGAGAAGTTTTATGTATTTGACAGTCATACAAACTATGAGTAATATAAAAAACCAACATCTCTTAAAAATCTAATTGCAAAAGTGACTAGATATTATCTTGAAATAAGATTCACAAGTTTTCCAAATCAATTTTGTGTATATCTTAATGTGAGAACAATAAAAGAGGAGCTTTAACAACTATCCTAGTAGTTGCAATTTACTTCCTAAGATGAGAAGACCTAGGCCAAGGCATCCAAGATGAGACACTTTTCCAAAATTGAGGAAATTCATAAGGCCCAAGGGGTGAAATGTGAGATGAGACATTTTTTTAAAATTGAGAAAATTCATCAGGCCAAAGGGGCGAAAATTCACATTTTTCTCTATTGTCTCAAATTTGGAGACAAACCTATGAATACCTTATTCAAACCCATGGCCGCCAAAGAAGCAACAATGACAATAATAAGATAACATGGGATAATTTTATTAATTTACAATGAGTTAGCAAAAAGTTGTTAAGTGGAACTCAAAAGTATATTCATTGAGAACACAATGGGAGTGTGAAAGCAACTCCTATCACTCCTCTACTAAAAGTTGAAGAAAAACTAACTAGCCAATGAAAACAATAGAGATAGTGCAGACATAAAACCAAAAATAAAACCTTGTCAAGATACAATGCTTATGTCAAGGCGTGCTAGAATTATAAATTAACTAATGAGAGAAAGAAGAAAAATAAAACCTTGTCAATATACAATGCTTATGTGATGGCATGCTAGAGTTGCAAATTAACTAATGGGAGAAAGAAGAAGGGCATCGCTCATAATTCAAGTCGTTAGTTATCATGATGGCAAAAATGCATTGCTTAGCGATTGAAAGATTAAAAACAATCAGGGAAAAAAAAACCTCATAGGAAATCAAATATTCAAGAAATAAGATAACATGGAAAATGGTATTACAAATTCAATTCTCACCTTAATTGGACATCTGCAAGACATGTTATAAATGTATGTGGAAAACCAACCTTCCATTCTACACATCTATCACTGTAACACTTTGTCTACAAGGCCATTCAACCTAAAATGAGGATTAAATAAGTTTGTAATTGGAAAACCAACAGGGAGAGTAATTAATGAATACATGAGATAGTTTGATATAATGAGGCCTATGTAACATATAAAATATTAGAATTTAAAACAAGATATTTTCTCGAAAAGTCAGTTGCAACTTTTTTAGTGCATCATGATGATTGATGATTAAAAATATTCAAAAACAAAGTTTAACACAGTAAATAGACAGATTCACGTCCATGGAATGTACTAAGGCTAAAGTTTATATAATTCACCATTGCAAATAAGCCTTTCTACACACATATATATAGAAACTTCCCATGTTTTCATGCTTGTAGCCATAGTATTATCAAAATCCATTAGTATTCTACCATGAGTGACATATCCTATTATCCTTGGAAATAAAAGAGAAGTATTCATATTGTATAATATATCTACTTATTTCATACTGAGAAAGGAGGACTAAATTCTCAAAACTATACTAATGAATTTCAGAATTTCAGAGAAACGTAAAAATTATGGGTAAAAGTAGGACAAATATAGAACAATTTAACTTACAGATGGAAAAAATTGGCAATTTTTCAAAGAACTGTTGGAGAGTAATTCATGAATGCCAATGATAAATTACCTAGTTCATGATGAAATGAAACTTTCAAATATGATTAAATGAAACTTTCAAATATGATTAAATGCAACTTTCAAATATTAAAGAAAATGAGGAAACAAGAATTGAGTTTAAGTACCTAGTTCATGATTAAATGCACCTTTCAAATATTTAAGAAAATGAGCAAACAAGAATTGAGTTTAGACAAAAAAAAATAATAATATGAAAATTGGCATTAACCCATTTCATCGATAATGAGAAAAAATTATGAAACATTACAATAATAAAAAAAAGATGTACAAGAGTACTTTGTCATAATTACATTTTCTTGGAAAATGTGTGGAAATTGCAAGTTAATTAGTTATATTAGAGTTAATTAGTTCTATTAGAATAAACCCATAATATAAAGAAGCATATTGAGATGAATTTTGCATTTGTTGGATGTATAAGTGAAGGAAGTCAATGGCATAGAACAAGCTATTGGATTCCAATAGTTTCCATGTTGTTGGTTTTTTGTGATCTATGTAATAAAGAATTAGTTAAAAAAAAGAACCATAACATTATCAATTGAATAGAGGACATCTTTGAAAGAAAAGATTGTAAGTCATATGTTACTGTATCTTTCATTTGTTAGCCAACATGTAATAGTTCGTTATCTTCATTTAGTACGAACCTCTCTCTTGTGAATTTTGAGATCACATAACATGTACACAATGATAGCTTTCTGTTGGGGATATGCTTCATAAGACATCGGTTTTAAACGAGGAAGTAGATCATGTAGTAATGGCTCCCTGATAGTGCAATGCACAATGTTATTTGTGATAGATTCTATTATAGCATTTATACATTGTTTGTATACAAAAAGGAAATTATTATTGCATTTTGAACAATAGATTGTTCCATTGTTGATCAGTATGGATGTACTAATAGCAGAGTTACAAATAGCTCAAATAAGTTCAAATGGAGTTGAACATGAAGTTGAATTTGTTGTTCAGTTGGAGAGTAATTCGTGAATACCGATGATAAAGTACCTTAGTTCATGGTATAATGCAACTTTCAACTTTCAAATATTTAGGAAAATGAGGAAATAAGAATTGAGTTTAGAAAAAAATAAAAAAATTAATAAAATTAGGAAAGTTGTCAGTAATCCATTTCATCGATAATGAGAAAAAATTATGAAACATTACAATAATAATAATAATAAATTGTACAAGAGTACTTTGTCATGAGTACATTTTCTTGGTAAATGTGTGGAAATTGCAATTTAACTAGCTCTATTAAAATAAGACCATAATATAAAGAAACATATTGATGTGACTTTTACATTTGTTGGATGTGTAAGTGAAGGAAGTCAATGGCATGGAACAAGCTATTGGATTCGAATAGTTTCGTTGGTTTTTTGTTATCTATGTAACAAAAAATTAGTTAAAAAGAATCATAACATTATCAATTGAATAGAGGATATCTTCGAAAGAAAATATGTTAATTCATATGTTATCTTACCTTTCAATTGTCAGCCGACATGTAATAGTTCGTTATCTTCATTCAGTATGAACCTCCTATTAATTTTGAGATCACATAACATGTACACAATGGTAGCTTTCTGTTGCGGATATTCTTCATAAGACACGGGTTTTAAACAAGGAAGTAAATCATGTAGTAAAGGCTCCCTGACAGTGCAATGCACAATGTTATTTGTGATAGATTCTATTATAGCATTTATACATTGTTGACCATGCAATGCACAATGTAATTTGTGATAGATTCTATTATAGCATTTATACATTGTTGACCATGAAATGCACAGTATAATTTGTGATAGATTCTATTATAGAATTTATACATTGCTTGTAAATGAAAAGGAAATTATTATTTCATTTTGAACAATAGATTGTTCCATTGTTGATCAGTATGGATGAACTAATAGAAGAGTTACAAATAACTCAAACAAGTTCAAATGGAGTTGAATATGAAGTTGACTTTGTTGTTCATAATATTTTTTCTTTGACATCTGTCTTTTTGTTATATTCTTGAAAATAATTAAGGGGAACTCTCCTTTCTACAATTGTTGTTACATTAAAATAAAGTATTTTCATGTCTATCAAATAATTGCAACAACCCAGGAGACAAATTACAATAGTTATATGACGAATTAATGCATATTAACTATTAAAAATTAAGAATAAGTGGTATGAAAATACATACCATTGCATTGTCATTCTCAGAATCTCCATCTTTCACCAAATGGTTATATTTCGTTTTTGTCTGCAAAATGCTTAATTTTTGTATTTAAAATGAAACAATATTATTTACAAACTTCCGGCACAGTTTCTATGATGTTTGATTCTATGATGCTTTATTCATTGAGGGAAATTATTTTATCGTAGTCACCATGATCATAAACAATTTTAGGCAGTATTATGAAATTTTTAATTGATATACTACTCCCTTGTCGATAAATTTGTTCATGTCACTCAATTAAGTGTGCAGGTATAGTTAATGATATAGTCATCATTCCTTTAGCATCTATCAAATTAGCACGTAATATTTGATGTGATTTGTTTTCTTTGTCGATATATGTGCCATAAACAACCATTATGTCTTTGACAAATAATTATCCAATTATGCCACTGTTCAAGTCTTCCATTGATACTTTAACTGGGGGTATCTATTTTTTCCTGTATAAATTGATTACTTAGATACTTCTATAAACATTTTTAAAATAATGCTATGGTTTTTCTATAAATAGTAGAAGTATAAATAAATTACAATGTCACATTACATATGTAGACCTTGTTAATGCATCATTTCATAAAATGGATGATTCACCTTTTATTGTTTCTATTTCACTTGCGTTGAAAATAGTAATTGCATATTTCAACATGATTTTGATATTATCGCATGTTTTTTTCATAAGCAATGAATGAAGATTTTATGATAAATAACATGTACATATATTGTTGTTGTGTTGTCTAAGGGGACTAGATACTAGTGCATTGCTCACTTCTCCAACATTTTCTAGTTTATATACATTTAGTTATACATATGTATATTAGTCGATTGTAAAAAGGTAATGGGTATATACAAGGCATTAATATTGTAAATACAAATGAATATATTTGTATACCATTTTAGATCTTTTTGTTGGACTTGCATCGTCTATTTGACTTATGATTTCTCTTTCTTCCGTAATTGCTACAATGTTACAATTACAAACCAGAAACATGTTTGATTTTCCAAACATGAAAATATATCATGTTTAAAAGATATTTGTCACATTGCATTCTAATTATCTATACAAAATATTTTAATTGCATGTATGTAAGTAATTGGTGACAAGAAAAATTGAAGTAAAATAAATGATGAAAATGATTATGGGCATAGACTTTGGTAGCTTCTTGTTCAACTTTTTCTTTAGTGTGGCCAATCAATTTTTCTGGGTGAAAATAAAAATTGAAGTAAAATAAATGGTGGAAATGATTATGGTCATACACTTTGGTAGCTTCTTGTTCAATTTGTTCTTTGGTGTGGCCAATCAATTTTATTTTTTCTGGGTGAAAAAAAAATTGAAGTAAAATGAATGACGGAAATGATTATGGTCATACACTTTGGTAGATTCTTGTTCAAATTGTTCTTTGGTTTGGCCAATCAATTTTTATTTTTCTTGGTGAAAAGAAAAATTCAAGTAAAATAAATGATGGAAATGATTATGGGCATACACTTTGGTAGCTTCTTTTTCAACTTGTTCATTGATGTGGCCAATCAATTTTTCTTGTTCTTGACTTGTTGGAATTATTTGTTCTTTTTCAGTGGCTTCCCTAATGTTATAGAATATTGGCATATATTTAGTTCAATTTTAAAAACCATATAAAAGGAAAAAGTGAACACGAATATAAAAACCATATAAAAGAAAAAGAAAGAAGTATATACTTTCCTCTTTCATGTTCCATGTTGTTCTTTTTTCTCGTCTGTTTTTGTTTAATTGAAAAAGGTTTTATTGGTAGACTCTACATTCTAGAATATATGAAGTCATATATGTAAATTTACAATAGGATGCATAATATATATGGTCTTATTTTTTGGTTTATTATAGATAGGAATATGTTAGTATGGTTTAGTAAAACAAAAATGGGAAAAATTGTTTGTACATATTTCGAAAGGTATCAAGATTTACAATTTTGTAAAGTGTTTCATATGTATATCATAGATGAAGGACAAGATATACTTTGTCATGATCAAACCAATATGTATATGAAATTTTGTATTCTATATTAGTTAATTTGACCACACATGGTCAATGAATGAATGATTTATGCATGCTACTAGTTTTGTTGATAATAAAATGGAGATTGTAGTTGTTCATGTAGCTTTCTATCTCTCTTTGCTTTCTGATTGCATTGTAACATATAAATATTTAAGTCTCCCAATATAGTTATGATATCCTTTAAGTCTAGATGGAATAAGTATTTTACAATGACATTCCAAATATTGTTCAAATTCGCATGTGGTGATGCATATATATTGAGTACTACAATTTGTGATATCTAAACTATTAATTTTGTGAACAATGCTTCTACAAGTTGCTCTTCAAAATGGATGTGTTCAAGCATAATTATATGTTTTTTTTATTAGTATCATTAGTACATGCTTAATGCAACTTGAGACTCACTTTACTCATTTTTCATACACAGTGACATATATGCTTCCTGTAAGCATAATATGTTAGATTGCAGTGTGTCATAATCACTACATATGTCACTAAGATGTGCATGAAGATTACAAGTGTTTAGTGAAATAATGGAGATGGATCACAATGATTGTATTGATGAATAATCATTTTCTAATTTCCATTGTGCAGTGCTTTGCAAATGTTTCATTTCACAATTTTTTTTTCTTAACCTTGAAATGAATTTCACTATTTATATTTGCTTAACCTTGAAATTAATACTTGTGAGAGCATTTATTAAATAAAATGACTCTATGTTTCTCACACGTGATAGAGTTGTGTATACTATGACATGCACTTGTACTCTAGTAGGATCGAATGCAAGCCTATCCAAGGTTAAACCCTGTGACCTATGTATCATGTGTGCACATGCAATTTGAATTGGGAATTATTTATGTATCTTCAAATGAGACATCTTTGGTGTCATAAACATTTCTTTTGATATTCATAGTATTGGTGTCCAATCATGTGCATGTTTGAAGTATACAAATAAGCCAGTTTTGTAGATTGTCGATGACCAATATTAGGGTCATGGAACTTATTCCATAGAACATCAACCTTATATGTATGGGTATATATGATTTAACTATTCCATCTGCACCGTTTACTTACCCATCTTATGCATCATAATAGCAGGCATGCATTTCAACTACCATGTTCAACTTTATCACAATTTTTTAAGGCAAATTAGTTGCATCTTGATGCCTTGTAACATTTCCATTGTTCTCTTCATCTTCGTCAGTTTCATTGATTAAATTCTATTGCCAGGCATGAGAATTAACATTTTCTTGTTATGCATTGCAACTTCCTTGTTTTTTGTAAAATAGATAGAGAAATGTTAGATCATTTGGTACAGGGCGCATGCAAGTTGTATTAATATATGTTATATCATCACATGTTTGAATATTTGCTTTCATTCTATTTAAAATTGATATGAATCTCTCATCCTTTTTTGACATAGTCATATACAATTGGAAGCACTTGACATTATCCGTCTAGAAATCATGTGTTATTGTTTGATAGCTGATTCTTGGTTGTTCAAAAATTAGAGTCTTGAATTGTTTATGCTTGGTACAAATAACCACAAAATATCATTTTAAATTTTCCAAAGTAATTGGGTTGTGCATGTTTTATGTTTCAGAGTCTATTTTTAGTAGAATATAATAACCGACTATTGATCATAGATGCTTCATCTATGAAATCTAGCCACAGTTCATGATATAACTTTGATAAGTTGTCTAATACTTCTTTGTTGAGTGGAAAGAATTGGGACTTGTTAAAAGGCATTAAAATGCAGATGGAATGTTGTTCCACCTGTATTATATGCATCTTTTCTTGTATATGTTAATATTAGACCCTTTGGTTTCATAGGATCAATTGTGGTCTATGAAATCATATATTTGTATAAGCATTTGGAAAATTTCTTTTATTGTGAGTGTCTTTCCTACCCCTGCTCCACCTATAATAAATAGGTAAGTTGGTCCTCATGGTTCATGTGTGTCTCTTCTGGATGTTGGACTATTACCTCACTTAGAGGCTAACTTTTCTCTCCCACTTTTGAGTAGAATAACCTCGACACAGGTGCACTGCACACTCACCAGGTACAATCCCCTTGATTTTTAAATATAGCATTGCATAAACTCTTGTGCTGAGAGTTAGAGCCAAGGAAAATATTTAAGGATTTGGCAACTGGGCCTTTATACGAAATGGGACTCCTACACCAAATGGTTTGAGATCTAATTGGGACTTCATATTAGGGAAATCCCATGAATATTGGCAGGTCTAGAACCGTGAACATATTTATGGTGATAGAAGGAGGGAAGCTAATATTTTATGACATATAGACCCACCGACCCCAATAATCCATCTTCTACTCAAGGTGAAAACATTCACTCCATCTCCCCTACTTGTACTTTTGAAAATGGTGACTCTTCCTAGCCTAGGCCTAAACGTGAAATCTCGTATGATCAGCTTCAGGTTGTCTACCTCATCACATGTCATTTTTCAAAAGCTCTTGGATTGGTTCTCAGAGTAATCAGTCTTCCATATTTTTAAAAGAATAACAAGACCACCCGCACAAGAATAGTAGTCTCGTCCATTGAAGAAGTGGTTCTCACCACTCTTAAAGAATTAGCAAGCTCCATGGAAAGGGAAGACAAGCCTCCACTCTTTCTAGGAGGTAATAGAGGCAACCCCTTACTCTTAGGTTGAACTTTTAGTGGGACATATAGAGAAGAAGAAGAGGAAGATGAACATTCAAATTTAGAAAAGGAAGAGTAGGAAAACGAAGAGGAAGACATGGCAAAGAAAAATATGGGCTAGATGACTTAGAGCCCACTGATACTTCTGGGTGTCTTGCACAAGATGCTGAGGCATGTGAAGAAGTTCTTGACAAAATATGACCCTAAGAAGACAGAGGAGTCAGTATTAGAATTTGATTGAGGTAAATATTTTCCTTTATTGGATTAGAGTTTGAAGAATTAGAATGGAGAAACTTAGGAAAGGTTCAAATAAAGGTCAGAAGAGTTATGAAGAGCATAGGATAAGTATTGCAGATATGAAAGAATAATTATATATGCTATAGGAATGGTTTCAAGAGAAAGTGAATGAAGACAAAAGACATGGATGGAGAATAACGAAATGGGTCAAGTGGAATCTATTGCAACAGAGATGGAATGTTATGTTGATGAACAGACTTGAACAAATACATATTTCTTTGTTGGAGAAGGAGAAACTCATATGAATTGAGTCACAAAAAAGAGGATTTGCTGAAACCCAGAAATTCCATGGTGGGAATTTAGTGCTTGAAGCATCAAAAGAGACCAAAAGGTCTGATATTTTTAAATCTAGTAGTTTGTCTGTGAATGCAGGTGTGGAATTTTTTGCTATAGAGATAGCTAATGACCATTGTTTTGATCAAGAAGTCTTTTGTGAACCTGAAGGACAGTGGGATGATTATTCTTCATTCCATGAAGTTGAGTTTGCAGCTCAATTAGAGAAAGAATGAGTAGCTGAAGATCCAGAGGCCAAAGAAGTTGGAGTTAGATATCTTCTTGCACATTATATTTGAGAGCTTCATTTCATATTGGATGAAACCCTATGTTTAGTGTAAGATGCCGAACAGAGATATTCCATGGGATAATAGAGGAATGTTTTGTTTTAGTTTCACCTTCATATAGATGCTATCCTTACCATCAAATCCTGTCTTTGGTGTAGATATATTGACTAATGGATATATATTTATCATAGAATTACTCTTGAGTTGTACATGGTCTTATCTGATTTCGACTGCACTAACTTGAAGAGTTTGCCCATGGGGTTATAAAATCTCAACTGCGATGGATAATTTCTTCTCCAGTTCTCCCCTTGCTCAAACTTTGAGAAGAGGATGCCCAACTAGTTTTAATTTTTGATTTTCCAATTGAATCTTGATTAGCATTAGTACACCATTCAATTGGATTGGACACTCTGAAAATAATTTTTAGAAAAAAAACATGTTTCAAATATTTCACAAGGTATTCGGTCTAATCAGACCATTTGTACACACACATTTTGATGGAATGTTCATGTGTTTGAATTATGGAATGGCTGAACCATTATCTAAGTATATCTTTTGTTACATTTTATATATGTCATATCAAGTGTTTGGTATGCTCACTGTGCATATTAATCTTGGTTGATTACACTGCAAGAGGACTCGGTGTGCACTCAAAATATGCTCTCCACTTGCCTTCAAAAAAAGCTGAGTCTATCAAAATGAAGCAAATTTTCTATGTTTAGAAAAAAACATGTTTCAAATATTTCACAATGTATTCGGTCTGATCAGACCATTTGTACACACATTTTGATGAAATGTTCATGTGTTTGAATTATGGAATGGTTAAACCATTCTCTAATTATATCTTTTGTTACGTTGTACATATGTCATATAAAGTGTGGTATGCATAATGTATGCGCATATTAATCTCAGTTGATTACACTACAAGAGGACTCGGTGTGCACTCAAAATATGCTCTCGGCTTGCCTTCAAAACAAGCTGAGTCTGTCAAAATTAAGAAAAATTTCCAAGATTTGGTGATTACTTGGTGGGTGTACTTAGTGAGTCCATATGAAAATCTTGGAACATCTATTCAAAAAAAAGTTCAATATTGATGTGGGTGTACTTAGTGAGTCCATATGAGAAGCTTGGCACATCTATTTAAAAATAGTTCAATATTTACGGAATGTTTAGAATTTTGAGTTTATTTTGTGAAGTTTTCTGAAGATGAGTTGTAATTGAACTCCTTGGTTTTTCCATGTCATTATCCAGTCCAAGGTGTGTAACTTTGTTTTATTATAAAATAATATTAGTTGATCCTCCCATATAGCTAAATGCACCTATCCTCAATCTATTTGTGTGAGGGAGTGCCTAGATGCCGGAATGAAATTTTTATTCAATGTTTCAAATGCTAGATGACCGGCAAATTAGGAGCGTTTCTGACTTAGGAAGTGTTTCTCATGCTTGATAGACCATTGAAATTTGGAGCCCTATATCAACATATGTAGCTTAAGAGACTTGGGTTTAGCACAGAGAATGGTATTTTTTTGTCAACTATTTCCTTCAAAGTGCAAGAGAATCCTATCTACGTAAGTGGAAGGAGCAACATGCAATCTGAAATTTGTAGTAAATATTAGGAAGTTGCTTGAGAGATATGGAACCATTATGGCCATATATTATGTTGGCTGAAAGCATCTGTCCCTGCTTCGGTCGGGGGAAGTCCCTTCCTACCTTTCAGTATCTTCCTGCCTTTTTAGTACATAAAACTTTATTATCATGGCAATTGCCAACTGAGATGGACCTTGGGTAATTGATAATTATTTGTTCTCAAATGATTAATTATTGATGTTTATAACCGTATCATTTTTTATTTGGGGACTTATTTAATTCTTTATATGTGTTTTTGTAATATGTATTTGATAAATATTTCAATCCTAAATTTAAAAATCTGGAGCAACTGCATCCTGTCTACGCTTGCAACCACTCCTGCAGCCCTATTTTAGTAACCTTGCCATCAAGTTAAAGCCAAAATTAAACAATTCACACTTAAAGAAATATGTAGCTAAGATGTTTGTCACCAAGTCATCTCTATTCTGTTTGGTTAATCTGAATTAGATGATTCACACTTAAAGAAATATGTAGCTAAGATGTTTGTCACAAAGTAATCTCTATTTTGTTTTGGTTAATTTGTGAATTGACATATACTATTGAGGTTCTAAATTCCTGTATTTTTATTCCAGTTTTATTCTTGCCTGTGATTATAGATTAGATTAATGGTGCTTGAATCCACTGCAATTAAGGTTTTAAGCTAGTTGTCGTTTAGTTGTGTTTCTTTTCATGCCAATAATTATATAGTTGGTTTTCCCTTAGATTGTTTCTGAAAATGTTGAGAATTTTTTAGTCGCCATCCCAAGGTCTAATGGGCCCAGAGGACTGATAAGATCTATATTACTATACTACTACCCAAAGCTAAGAATTTCAATGTAAAACTTGAACCTGAACGAAAACTAACCTCTTTAGTGATGGCTGGATCCATAAATACTCCATTTGAGCTAAACTTGGAACTTAAGTCTTGACAGAACCCTAAAAAATTGGTGCTAAATCCAAAATAAGAGCAGAAGCCGTCCAATCAAAAAATTGATAGATCTACGGTCATCGCGAGATTAAAAAACATGAAGGTTAATCCAAAATCGCACACAATATTTTATTAAACTTGGTTGATATCTTAGTTAATCTCGGTCGTCCGATTAAAGGAGGCAGATCTGACAGATATCGTGTGGAAAAATGCACGTATGTTAGTTTCATTTTCGAACCTAATGAGTTATCAAATGTGGTTTAATCGAGTTGGGTTCCGGATCAATCGAATCTGTACATTGTGAAGGATGCAATCCAATAGTGATTGTGTGGTAAAGGTGTGCACGGGTTAATTCAAGAATCAAACCCAAGAAGTTTATGAGTGGCAGTGTTATTCTTTTTGGTTCCATGGGTAGAAGCAAAGGTTTTCCATATTACTACATTTAGGGTAGGATAGGGAGCTCGACTATTCCTTTCACACAGTTTTTATCTGTTTTACAATGCCCAGAGTAGCTACAATTTGGTGAATCTCTAACTAATCGAACCCATAATGATTACAGTACTCGCAGTTAACTCGATCAGCTTTAAATCCCCCGTTCCTCCCCCTTAAGGTAGCTTCAAGTGTTTAATACTCCAGTTGTATACCTTTTAGTTTTTCTGCCTTGAGTTTTTATGCTACCATATGCTTTTTGCAGTCCTCTCACATTAAGAGTTATGTTCTTCTGGCCAATGCGATTTCAAACTGAACACTTCCTAGATGCTACTGCTTAGGTTCTGCTTGAGCAACTACCCCACAACAGACCTCACATTATCTAGATAGAATTTTTAGACACAGAAATTAGGAAACAACAAAGAAAAAAATTCAAACAGTTATACGGTATAGATATATTTCCAAATTGTACATTAATCTTTCAAATTGCAAAATCACTAGCAATGTCTCATAACAAATTACAATTTACAATTCGAAAACAATTTCCAATCCAATTAGCCTGTGTGCGAACAATACACCGAACACAAGGGTTGACATTAGATCAACTTGCAATTGATGCAACTAGTGTCACAAAACATGGTCTAGTATATACTGCACTATCACATGTTAGGACTATCGACTCACTATACTTGACTAACAAATTGGCACCAAAAACCTTCCATGTCAAAAACAAGATAATCAATGAAATGGCATGACTAGAAACAATTGGTGTATGGAAACTAGAATTCACAAAGAAGAAATCTGATAACAAGAATGTTTTGTCGATTGAACGTTTAAACACATGTAGTCTACATGCACATCTTAGTGATGTGATCCATCATGAGGACTTAATGGACAATATGATTATTTGGTTTCAAGAAACTCATTTGTGCATTCCACCAATAGACAAAGAATTCTAATCATTCTATTTTTCCATTGCACATTCTACACATGGAATTCTTACTTGTATAAACAAAAAAATATCTATTAAACAAACAAAGACATTTTGTAAAAAAAAAACATAGCTTACACCAATTGACATGTACTTTCAACAACCGATTTGCTTAATGAACATTTATGCAGCACCATTTGAACAAGTATCCACAATAATGCAAATAATTAAAGAAGAAAAATTGCAAACTACATATACCAATTGTGTTTTCTTAGTCAGTGGTGAATTCAACATTGACATCCAACTACAAAAATATCGTAGGAAAATATTTGTACAGTTTATGGAAATAGAAAAATTACACGAAATAACAAGCAAACTATCTCCACAACAAAAAACAATAATAGACCATATATAGACAATGTTATGTACCTAGGGGGGGTAATATGGGGTACCGAGGGAGGTACCCAAGGTAATAATATAATAATGGGATGGGCCATAGTAATAAATAAGGTGGTTAACCCGTGTCATGTAAGGGACCACAAGTAGTTAATCATGGGAATATTGGTCTGATCATAGCATATTCTATGCCCTACTAGCTCTAATGACACTTTTTTGTGTAATCTGCTAAACATGCCATAAAACAAGGTCTATGTTTTCCACTTTTTTTGCACCTTTTGTTTTCTCACAACAAAATCAGTGTAACATTGCAATACAAGTTTCTATACAATTTGCTAAACATCATATTCGAACATATTCTATGTTCTCCAAGAAACATCAATGTCCATTCGACATACTAAGAGTTTATGTTTTGCAGCTTCCTTGCAACTACTTTGGGCAAAGTAATACAACTATGTAACAACACATAGAATAACATTATGCATAGACTTACTATTGCATAGAACACATTTTTCTTATAAACCTAATATCTTGGACTCATGCCCTATAAAGGTAAATAATATGAAAAGACAACACGAAGAAATTACTTCTCCGGAAACTTGAAGCTTCTAAGAATCTAATGGAAAGTATCTAAACAAGCTTTATATCTCTTCTTACAAGTTTTCTAATGCAAACAATATGTTAATTCAGATTCTTTTAATATTGTTCCATAGACAAAATCAAGAAGAGGATTCTGAAATAAAGGCTAACCATCAACAATGCAATTGATCACGATGTTGGCATTATGGCTAAAGTGTTGTCCTTGATGGCAACCCATACAGGTGATGGATCACTATACAACAGGTCAATAGCAAACATTAATGAACAACTCTCAAATATTGAAGAAAATAAGGAGTACGCAGGCACACCGTTCAAAAGGTGCGTACACGCAGGCATGTCTTATATAAAGTGCGTACATACCCGCAGGATACCCATTCATTGGGTGCGTAACCCCAGTGCGCACACTTCAAGGCAGTTAAGCGCCCACACATGGGGTTTTCCCATGGTGTTTAGCCGACGGTATTGTGTTATCATGGTTTTGGCCCGTGGTATTGTTTATTTTATTATTATTATTGAGCCCCATGATCCTTGATTTGAGGAAGAGCTTGCCTATATAAAGCAAAGGGGATCATTTGGCTTAAGTATCTTTTGGTTGAATATCTTATGAGGGCAAGATCTAGTCTAGATTTAAATAAGGCGAATCTACTGATGGACTAAGATCTCTTCGGCGCATGTTTAGATCTGTAGATCTGACTGTCTGGGTTCTTTCTGAAGTCTTGAAATCATCTATGCCCGAAGGTACAGTGAGAGAAAAGTGCGTACATACGCAGGAGCGTAGCGTTTCAGGTGCGCCTGTACGCAAGCACAAAAGGGTTTCAGGTGCGCCGGTACGCAGGCACAGAAGGGTTTCAGGTGCGCCGGTACGCAGGCACAGAAGGGTTTCAGGTGTGCCGGTACGCAGGCACAGAAGGGTTTCAGGTGCGCCGGTACGCGGGCAAAGAAGGATTTCAGGTGCGCCGGTACGCAGGCACAGAAGAGTTTCAGGTGCGCCGGTACGCAGGCACATAAGGGTTTCAGGTGCGCCGGTACGCAGGCAAAGAAGGGCTTCAGGTGAGGATGACCGCAGGCAGTTCAATGGACTCAGAGCGAGGTACGCAGGCTAGCAGTTGAGCAGGATGCATATTTTTATGCAGGCTAGCAGTTGAGCAGGGTGCGTACTTGTATGCAAGCAAGCAGTTGAGCAGGGTGAGTACTGTAAGCAGGCAAGCAGTTGAGCAGAGTGCTTACGTAAGCAGGCTAGCAGTTGAGCAGGGTGCTTACTTCTCTTAAAATCTTTGTTTATCATTGTTGTGTTCTGGGTTTGGTCCTGTTATTGTTGATCTGGTTACTATAGTTGATTGGGTGATTCTCTTATACTTGATGATCATTTGATGCTTATGGATCCAGTTTGAAAATTTATGAAAAGTGGTCCTTGTAAGAAAAGTAGTAGGGGGTTGTATCTCCCTTCCAGGAGAAACTAGAAAACGAGAGAGAGTTGTAGCTCTCTGCAGGTTGCAACCTGCGTACTGGTAAAGGAC
>APFE030956982.1:0-35380 GCA_000404065.3 Pinus taeda | reverse complement strand
AAATGAACGGGCTACCTGAGCTGCTGCATGTTTTACTGGTTGCCACAAATTATGTGTAAAATCATGTCTCAATTATTGTATACATGTCTTGCAGTCACCTATGAAAATAGGATCTGCATCGCATTATCTACAGCTGCTTTCCGTCGCTGTTTTGGCTGTTGTGGACGGCGTTGCAGCAGCCGGTTGAGACGGGGGCTGCGGGTAGAGCAGGACGGAGCAGAGGCAGGCGGGATCGAATTTGTGGACGGCGTTGCAACATGTCAAAGAAGCATGGCTATTTGGCCCCTGAATATGCTCTCTACGGTCAGCTCACAGATAAGAGCGATGTATATAGCTTTGGGTAGTTCACCTTTGGCTGTTTTGGCTGTTGTGGATGGCGTTGCAGTAGCCGGTTGAGACGGGGGCTGCGGGTAGAGCATGACGGAGCAGAGGGACGGCGTTGCAACATGTCAAAGAAGCATGGCTATTTGGCCCCTGAATATGCTCTCTATGGTCAGCTCACAGATAAGAGCGATGTATAGAGCTTTGGGGTTTTGCTGCTGGAGATCATGAGCGGCAGAAAGGCGCTGGACACCAGTGGGAAGCCGGTCTCCCATTATCTCATCACGGATTGGGCATGGTCGCTGGTAAAAAGTGGCAGGACCAGTGAAATCATAGACGAGGAAATTCGGCAGAACGGGGCAACGAGCGTGATGGAGAGATTTGTTTTCGTGGGTATTTTGTGCTCGCATGTGATGGTGGCATTCAGACCTCGAATGGTGGAAGCCGTGAGGATGCTGGATGGAGTGGGCGAAATTCCTGAAATCCCAGATAGGCCTTTGCCGTTTATACTGCACAGTCGATCTGATACAGAGTAAAATGGAACGGAAATTCATTGCAACGGAGGAGATCGATCAGGAAGAATTATAAGACAGAGCAGAAAACGCGAGACTGTTTCCCCATACACGCATATTCGTGTGACGCGGATTCTACCACGGGCCAGAGGAAGAGCTTATACAGCGCGTGGTTTCATAAGAATCTTTTGCTTAGAAACAAAGTAAAAATCTTTTGATCTTTCTGCATTGTTTGCATTGTAATTCTTTATTTATTTTAACCAGGTAAAAAGCAGATGTGGTATTTGTATTTTTATATTTTAAGCTGACAAATTTATAAATGAAAATATATCTCGTTACTTATTAACTATGTGCATAGTTTTAGTTATTGTCGTTTAATAGTTTTGCATCATGTCATTCCTTCGAAGCTAAAACCCCATTACCCATATAATATAATATTTATATTTAATTATTATATTTAAAGATGCTTTTAGTGTTAATTTTAAATTATAATACTAATGTTAATATTAGTAATTTTAATAATATTATTAAAAATATGATAATAAATATGACATTGATGTATATGAAAATTCCTCATATATTAAATAAAGAAAACGCAACAGTAATGGATGAGATTTATATTAATTCTAAATAAAGAAATGTATGAGATTTATATCAATTCTAAGCAAAATTCGCTGATTTAGTTCGAAGGACTTCAGCCCGGTGCTTAAGAACAAAAAGTTAGCATAAAGAAGAATCGTTTCTGTGAAATGTTGAATGTCCAGCGTGTATTTGATTAAACATTATATGCCACACATGATTCTGTGTATTTTTCATATTTCAAAAAACTAAACACGTTTCGATAGGTGCCGGGATCATCATCCTCGCAACCAGAGATACCAAATGATTTGATAAAACTCAACGCGTTTCGATAGCTGCTGCTGGGATCATAATCCTCGCAACCACAGATATCGAATGGGTTGATTATATAATTGGAGTAGACGTTACATAAAATATTATGTACAACTTGGCTTTTTCGTTTTACACTCACCTCAACAAAATAGTATCAAAACGTCAACAAAAACCGTATTAAAAATTAATTATCAATTAATGTTATGATGTGCATGAGCGAAACGTGGCGGACGAAACCAGGAATAGCTGTTTAGCAGTCGGGCACACGCAGGTAATGCTATTCGAAAACAACTTGACGGTTACAGCAGGCCTGATCTCGGAGGAATTGGTTGCAGCTACTGTTCGGGCATATTACCATCCGCCTGCTATCCCGTCCCTAGTTTTCATTTCTGGGTTTTGAAACAGTGGCGGAGGAAACCAGGAAACCCTTGCAGATATTGCGTACTGTGGAGCAGGAGATGCACTTCTTTCACTGGCCTTTGAGCACATTGCAGTCTCCACAACCAGAACTGTTCTAGAGATTGCAAACTTTTTAAGCGTGCCTGTCTCTTTTGACAACCAGGTAATTCATTTCGCCTTGTCGCATTTGATGGCTTTGGATACAATGGGAATGGTAATGTTTCTGGGCAGAACGGCTTCGTGCTTGAGGTCACAGTCTAGCAGTCTAGCTCGCAGGACGTTTTTTGCAAAACTAGCATTGAAAGAACCTGCAAATGTATCAAAACTCTGGTTCTATTATACTGCATCTTTACATCTTCGGCCGGAAACTCTCGTCGTCCAATTACAGTAAAATCATCTCCATCATCAAATATACCGCTATTTTCGTACATAAACCCTAAGCCAAGTAAGGGTTTCGCAGGTCTGATCCATGTTTAATGGCGGTTGCAGGATGAGGAAATCCGAGAGTAAAAGAGCACCTGCTACGAAGATATTGAGGCTCTGGAAAGAGGGTTATCCGAGCCTTTTCTGAAACAAAGACAAGGTAGATTTAATGGGTTTCCCAGGACTAGTCAGACGGCTCTTCTGGGAGAACAGGTCCCTCCTGATATAGAGAGTTTGGACTATGAGTAAGAACTCATTTTATTTTTCTCTGAACTTGATCTGGATTGCACTTTTTCGCTTTTGTGTAACTCAGAATTTTGCCTTGTGTATAACTTTGCAGAATTATTGAAAACGATCTGTTCAAGCAAGAGTGGAGGCCCAAAACAAGTGTAGAACTGTTTCAATACATATTTTTAAAATGGGCATTGGCATTTCTGATTGGCTTGTTCGTTGGCATCATTGCAGCCTTTGTGGACCTGGTAACAGAAAACATTGCAGGGTTGAAGCTTCGTATTTCCTCTAAATTGATATCACAGAATAGGTAATGACCAGAATCTTAATTCCTAGATTTATATGCGCCAGGCCTTTGTTTTACTTTACACTCACATAACTATCTATAGTTCTACTTTACTTTACATTCACATGCCCATATAGTTTGGTTTGACATTGGAGAATGAATATGCATATTCTATCAGACTGCTAAAATTTTATGAAAATAGTTTTTATCTTACTTTTTCATTTGCCGCAGGAAGAACAGGCCAATCATCACATTTACCGCTTTCTGCAAGAACTTTCTCAGCGCTTTGTTCAGGTAATAATTCATGAACTTAATCCTCCTTTTATTCTGCAAAAAGGCCATTGCTTTTGTAATTAGTTTAGTCTATTCTTGTGCAAACTCAGTATAGTCATCTAAATTTTCTCTCTGTATTAAAAAAAATAAACAAAAACCTTACCTTACACATCCTCAAATGCCCATGACATCCTCTAAATTTATAAGGTGCTTGTATTTATGACAGCGGTGCTAGATTACCTGAATCCGTTGCCGCCGCTTCATATAAATTGGCAGTAGATTCTGCTAATCGTGCTTTGGCCATTGAAGCTGATTCCAGAATGACAGACGGTACGGCAGATGATAATTCCCTTTTGCCGCTGGAAAACATGAAGTCCCAGGAATTGTAAGTATTACGACGATTAAGCCTGATTTAGCTATTGTGCTACTGTTGATTGATTTAACTATCCGCTGGTATTTACCAATTATACATGTAGTTATTTTTGAAGAAATTTAACCTAAAAACCCAGCTATTAATTACCAATTATACATACAGTTATGAATCTCTGCATGTTGCAGGATAATATAGGTGAATAATATACCTGAAATGTTTGAAGGTCGAGCAATGCAGTCGCTGTGGCCTATACTGTGGTTCGTCTGAAGGGGGAGGATAACCAAGGAAGACCTACCAGGAGTTTCAGGATCTCTGGAATATTGGAATATATGGCAGTGGAACTTGAACAAGGCGGTGCCAAGAAAATAACTCTTGGCAGACACGTAGAACTTCATGAAGAACAGCTGCCAACAGCTGCGATGACACAGCAGGGCTGCCATACTTATGTTAAACCATAAGTACATAAGTTTTGGTTAACAGTAAATGTTACGGGTTTAATGCTAATGCAAACATAGCATTAGTTCATGAGTTCATGAAACGAAACTGTCAAATGTTCACTTGTCCTAACTTTTGAGCCCTTATAACTGCCCGTATGCCTCGTTTTGAGGCCAAATAAGATGGAAAACCCGCTCATTGGTCAAAGGAATAAGAAAATATAAAATACCGTGTTGGTTTTTGTGTCATATCAGCTAACTTTGTTTTAAGTTACATAATGTTGATGGGTTATCGTGGGTTATCGTGCCAGACTAATGCTAGCCTTGCCGATCCATTACTATAGTCCCTGCCAGCCCGGAGGGCAGGGACTAATAACACATCAAGCATATTCGTTAAATAATCCATTGGTTAGTTGTCAAAAATAATTTAACTGAAAGTGTGGCATGACTCATGTCTACGATATTAACGTTGGAAGTATCATTGGCTTTTTACATCGAACCAGAATAATTAAAGGGAGATGTCGTTATGATGATATGGGGATCCATTTTGGTGGGTGATTGTGGAGTTTTTAATAATACAAAGATCTACTAATATTTTAGTCGTTAAGTAGTATGTGATAATTTTATTGAGTATTGTTTATAAATGAGAGTTGTTTTATTAGTATAATGTATTGTGGTATGAATTTAATATATTAAATTTTTTTACAACTATTTTTCTTTTAATTAAATATAATGTGTTATTTATATTTAAATTCTTGTATTTTGGAATGTTAAATAAATAATATAAGATTAAATAAATATTTTAACTAAAAAAAATTCCATGATATATATATAAAATTGTTTTTAATTGAGAAAATCTTTAGATAGAAATCACATAGTAGAATTATTTGCCGACGCGTTTTGAACCAACGAATGTGGTTCATCATGAGGATTAGGTGAAGAGGTTCATCATGAGGACCAAGTGAAGAGGCAGATCATAGCCAAGGCTTAAATAGAGAGCAATGTACAGACCGCCGTGGAACCAACAAGTGTGGTTCGAAACCAACGAGTGTGGTTCGAAACCAACAAGTGTGGTTCATTATGAGGACCAGGTGAAGAGGTTCATCATGAGGACCAAGTGAAGAGGCAGATCATAGCCAAGGCTTAAATAGAGAGCAATGTACAGACCCCGTGGAACCAACCAGTGGGGTTCATCATGAGGACTAGGTGAAGAGGTTCATCATGAGGACCAAGTGAAGAGGCAGATCATAGCCAAGGCTTAAATAGAGAGCAATGTACAAACCCTAATATCATGTATTGGCTCATCATGAGGACGGTGAAGAGTTTCATCATGAGGACCAAGTGAAGACGTAGATCATAGTCAAGGCTTAAATAGAGAGCAATGTACAGACCCTAATTTCATGTAATGGCTATATTAAACAACTATTGAAAAATAATATTAAGTCAAAAAATATAAAAATATAAAAAGGATTCAAGACCCTGATTAGTAAATAATTAAGTCAAGATCCTTTAATAAAAAGGAAAAATAATTAATTGGAAAATAAATAAAGTAAATAAAAATAATATTTTATAGAAATTAATAAAATAAATACAACAAACAAACAAATACCTACACAGATAAATAGACAAACAAAATAATTATAAAAAACAAACAAAATAATTGAAAAAAAAAACAAACAAACAAACTTAAAAACTAGGAGGGCAAGACAAGGACCAACTTCTACTATATTGCAGCTCTTCTATTCAAATCATTTAGCATTTTTTTTTATTTCTAGGACCTCCCTCAATTTACGTAATTGACATTAAAATATTTTACATAACATGTACATCTAGACATTTTACCAAGCAAATTAAAATGGTTTTTTTTTATATATTAATATATTTAGGTATATGTCTAATATTAATACATATTAAAATATTTTGTGATAACCCACATGAATATTTTTTTATATACAAACATTAAAAAATTTTTATTTAATAAAAAAAATTACTAATATATATTATTATGAAGTTGATAATTCCATCATAAATTATGTTAACATAGATCTTCAAAATAGGTTTTATTTAAATCTCTTGTTGGAGATATTTTTAAAAGTATAAGATTTAACATCTTACTTCACAATTATTTTTTTTCAACTTATAATTACCTTTAGAAGATAGTCATTTTTTGTATCATAGCTTCACATTACTTTTCTATTTAGGATATATTATATTATAAGGAGGTTGTACTTCACATCCCCTCCATACGTGGATCTATACAATGAGAATGAGGCCTCTCCCGCCTCAATTTATAAATTTATATTAATTAGGAATAAAACTTATTGAATAATTTATAAGGTTATATGGTTTCATTCTTTTAGGAGCTGATTTTTTTTATTTGTTTTGAATTTGAATTTGTCTAATTAATATTTTTGAGAAAAAATAAAATCTTAAATTTAAATAAAATATTTATATCATTATTCCAATATGAAGGGTGTCGAACTTATATGTGGGTGAAAGCATAAAGATGGGTTCCACTTTTGGGCCAAATGTGGCCATAAAATTTAAGATTTTCCTCTTTTATTGAATTGCAGCCTCAAAATTCATATAAGAATTATGAATTTTGATTCAGAGTAAAAATACAATATGTGGAGAATTATGTTGTTGTCATAATAATACTTTTTGTAAAAAAAATTAGTGTCATATAATGTATCAATTTTCCATTAAATGCAATATAAGTCCTAGCAAATTTTCACAAAACTCAAGATATGTGTGTTTACATAGCATAAATTAGTCTAAAAAGTGTGATTATATATATATATATATATATAATATATATAATGAGCCATGATTACAAGACGAGAAACTAAGGTTTTTCATATTAATAATTTCATTTTTTTATGCAAAAATTATTTTTTTTATTATTTTTTGAAGTTGGCAAAGTAATATTTCAATTGCATTTTGGAGACACGTGTTCACATAAGATTTTTTTCAACTCTTTAAATAAATTGAAAAATCAAGAGTACCCTTTTGAAAGAGGACTCGTAAACAAAAATAGTGGTACTTTTTGAAATTTTTTCATTGTGTATATTTTATGTTATTGATTTTTTATTCAGCCCCTTTGAAACTGTCCAAAATAATTTCAAGCGTTATGTTTAAAAGAAATTAGATGAAAAATATCATATGAATTTGAAAGTGTCAAATTCATATACCATTGGATAGAGGATTCTTTCACAAATCCAATGTGATCAACTCCATTACTTAAGGACAATTTCGGCCCTAAATCCGATAGGGTACAAAATGGGGTTGCAAACAAATCTGCGAAGGTGCTGAAATTGCAATTTTTAGGACTTCAAAAGATCGATCAAGCACTTTAAACACTCGATCAAGTGATTTTTTTCAATATTCAAATTGTTCGATCGAGTGTTAATGAAATCCTCAATCGGGTGGTATATGTGGTTAATCAGCGGCTCGATCGAGCCATTAAAAAGCTAACCCACCAGCAACCTTACCAACTTTTTATTAATGGCACTAACAGTGGATTATATGGGTCAAGGGCTCGATCGAGCATCTGTTGTCAACATTTAGTTTAGTTTCTAAATTCGATTGTGCAAAAAAAACAGCAAGCATTCTTTCATATAGAAATAATATAGCCTGGAAATTACACAAAGATTCACAACAAACATGGGAAATTGGAGATTTGGATCTAGAAAAGGAAAGAAATTGCCATCCATAGAGGAAATACGAGAGAAAGATAGAGAAAGGATGAGAACAAGACGTCAAATATTGAGAGAACAAGAAGTTCATGTAAATACATGTAATTCAAATTGCCTCACTTCTCATATTACTTGCTCCATATTGTATTCATTAAGAAATATGATTGAAAACCATAAACAAATGGAGAATGAAACAATAAAATTAAGATAAAATAAGCATTAAAAGTAATACCATGTAGTTAAAAAAGAGATGTAACAACAATGAAAAAAAACCACTTGAAACCATACAAATTATTGAAAACCACATGAAATCATGCAAATTATTGAAAACTACTTGAAACTATGGTTTATTTGAATTTTTTTAAACCATTTGAATTCATGGAAATTTATTTACAAGAGAGATTAGCAAAAATGGTTGTTAAATAGGTGCTCCAAAACCTATAAACATTAGTTTGATTAATGTTTGATATCTAAAGTAAGAGTTAAAAGAGAGAAAATGTGGCAAGATCTACAAGGAGCAAGAATATCCCTACTTCCAATGTACATGAACTGAGAAGAAATTCTTTGTTACATATATTTAACAACATTAAACTTTCATAACATTCATCATTATATATAACATTTAATGGTTCTTTGAATCCTAAATGATGATCCCTACCTTTGAAAACCTCACAAGTTTCTTCTTTTAATTCTCACATGAAGGTTATGGGAATTTTTTAAAAAGAACAAGTTTTTTAAAGACATACAAAGTGTAGTGTAGATTCGTGCTTGCACAAAAAGGAATGTATTATTGCATATAACTATAATGCTCCATGGAAGACTCATGTGATTAATCAACATTAAATTCATAAATAATAAATGCAAAATAAATAAATTAGCATGCATGTATTGATGATATGTTAGAAATGTTTACAATGTTAATCTTCTTAGACTATGGCAATCTAATGTTGATTAAATTCATCTAGTTGTTTCTTAACAAATGTAATCGTGAAATATATTGCAAAATATGGTTCAATGAAAAAAAATTAAAAAAAATAGAATAAATAAATAGATATATATATAAAATTATATATATATATAATATATATAAATATAATATATATATATATATAATATATAATTATATATATTATATATATATATATAATAGATTATATTAATTTTGTCAAGATTTGATGAAAATAATTGAAAACATAAAAGGCATTGGATATCCATCTTTGCACGTGCATAAAAAAAGTTCCTTGTAGAAACATATAGTTTTTAAAATCCTCGTACCCCTCCTTGTGCCCTACTTGATTATTGTGCTAAATTTTCCATGTACATTCTCCCAAAAAAACATTCAAATCATTTGTGCCCCTCTTCACCACAAATGATAGCAATGTACATTCATTGTTAATAAGACCTTGAAGCATTTTCATTGTTCTCTAAGTCCACTAAAACCTCTATCTTTTGATTTCTTTTTGTTTGCTTATCAACAATTTCATTGTCCTTTTCATCTCACATTTTATTTGGAATTGTGAAATTTTCTATAGTTATGATAAGTTCTTCCTTTAAGAAATATATTGTTACTATTGTTTTATGGTAATTTTAGTTACATGTTTTAAAACATTAAATGATATGGTGCTTCTAATGAAGAATATTTTTTCCAACTAATTTGTTTTTGTGTAGTAGGATTTCAAATATTAACATACTTAAAAATTAGTCGAAATGTTCCTTATTGTATCATGGAGTGTGTATTTATGTATTGTATCTTGTAGTTGATTAAATTTGTATGAATTTATAAATATAGATTTTTTTTTATCTCATGAAATAAATTTGGCCCTTCAATTTGGTAATCACGAGTTTGATTTTTCAAGAATCTCCCATTCTCTCAAATTCAAAAGATTTGCCACATCGTTAAGTACTTTAAGTAATAATTGCCTCTAAACTTGTGAGCCTTGAAACTGAAAATTAATTGAATATTAAATCTAAAATTGATTCAATTAACCTAAGGAGCATTTGAAACATTAACAACACACATAAATGTCTAGGCTAGAGGTGTGTTTTGACGTCTTTAAACATAGGATATGGTGTTACTTGTCTGCGTTACATTCTGAGAGCAGTCAGAATTCCATGTGTGTAATTATATCGGATCGTTCTCCACATACCTTCGAGTATATGAAACAATACTCCACATATGAAAAGTTTATTGGAATGCTTCCTATCATACAGGATGCATTAGAAAATACTAACACAAACTACACTTCCATGTACCTTCAGGTATATTTGGAAGCCCCCACGACAATGAAAGCCAACCCTAGGTAAGTGAGTTGGCTACCTTGTTATCTTTGATACATCGAACACAATATTCGGGGATATTTCCTACACGTACTAGAAACGGTATTTTGTAATTCGCAGTGACTTGGTAATCCTTATCTGCCTAGTTACCCCTTTTGTTTTGTGGCTTTAAAGTTTTAAAATTAATCAATAAAACGTGGAACAAAAACGCCCTTGTTTCTCACGTAGGATGCAAAGATTTCCTCCTTTACCTCCTGAGGCAACACCTGGATGTCGAAAGAATAAGAAAACACAAACTACCGAGGGTACATCATAAGTTAGTCCCTTTGAAACCACAGCTGAATTTTATCAACCAGAGTTATCACTTCCTATTAGTATTGATCTAACCTGAAGACCCGACATTATAACATCAGGTTAAATCCACAAATGTGTCTTTAATGTTCATTTTGAGATACTAATCATATTCGTACATCTCAAAACAAGGAATCTACATCGATTATGTCAAAGTGCAAGTGATCCTTGACTTTCCTGCATCATCTTCACTTGTTCAGTTATAATTCCTCCAAGGGAAAGCTAACTTTCTATGGAGATTCGTCCCCAATTATGCATAACTTACAAAAGGATTTACTCGCCTGTTGAGAAAAGGGTTTCCCTTCCATTTGGATGATATATCCCAAAAATATTTTGATGCTTTGAAAGATGTCCTGGTTCGAGCATCATTGTTGTATCCCCCTAACTATCAATAAGATTATTTCATGTATCTTATTGTAGCTATTACTACCATTTTTATGATATTGGTTCACCAAGGGGATGAACATTCTATTTACTACTTGAGTCAAAATTTTAATGATACTGAGATCAAGTACACTCACGTTGAAAAGGTAGCTTCCAAATTGATTTTTATTAATTGAGGATGAATGATTTTATCTTTCATCATATTCTGCATCACCATTTTTGTTGACACAGGGACTGATACCTTTACTAGTGCGCTATTCTTCGACCCTTCTTTCCCTGACCTAGAAACCCTTTTATTTCTATGTTTCAACTTATAACCCTTGGTCCACATCAACTTCTGCTACCTAGTTTCCTACTATCAAATCATATCATGACCTTCCACCTATGGTGATTTCTTAAATAAACATGTGTAGATTTACTATTCCCTTGTCTTATGATGATAATTCACTTAACTTACAAGAGTATTTTGTATTCCACTATGTAGGAATGGAAATTGAATAGCCATATGAGGGAGAAGATGTGTCCCATCAAGTTGATCAACTAGATGATCATCAAAATGTGCCCTATGGACCTGATCAACCACTAGAGGAACATGTGCCCTATCAATTTGATCAATTGTCACTAGGGGAACAACATGTGCCATGTCAAGCTAATGTACCAATGGAGGAAGAAGATTTTCCCTATCAATTTGATCAACTATTAGAAGAACAAATTGTTTCCTCTCACGTTGACAGGATAACAAGGAGTTGCAATGGTTTGGAAAGGGGTGGATCATTTGTAGAAAATTTGGATGCAAGCATAATAGAGAACCTTGGGGATCCTATCCCTCCTCACACTATTAGAGACCATGTCAATAACATAATTCAAAAACATTTTGAGAAACATTTAGTTGATGCACAAGCTCAAATATTACACGGGTTGATTCTAAAACATGCAACAAATATTTTGGGTGTGCAAGATGCTAAAAGCAAGAAGAAACATATGAATGTCATTAAAAATACATCAAAGGCATTCACTATGTTTGGAAAATCAAGAAAACATGATGTTCAAGCTACGTTCAGGTTGATTACAACTGCTATTGTTGCACCAAGTACATCAATACCACAAAAGTTGGCAACAATGTCAAAATCGCTCCATGTCTTGAGAAAAATCTTGCACAAGCATACCAAATTCAGGGTTCAAGTGAATGAAAATGATGAATACTCTTGTTGGGCTCTTATCACTAGGCAACCCTACCAAGATAGGCTTACAGTAGGAATCAGAGAATTTGTGGTAGAGTTTTGGGAGAGCCATTCTCGTTCTATTCTAGATAGAAAGATGTTCATCCGACATCGCGTAGATAAAGGTGAGTATTACGAACACGCTAAGCACATTGTAGAAATTACAGAAGGTGCATTATTCGAGGAATTTCAGGAAAGCAATCACCATGTGAATATATCCATAAGGATGTTTCAGAAATTGAAGCCATGGTTTATTAGGCCTAATAAAATTTGTGACACGTGTTGTTGTCGATATCATGTTGAATTTCAGCTTCATTATGACGCTTTCCAGGAATTTTACAAGAAGATTGTCACAACGACCCTCCTCCTCCTATAGTGCATGATTTTGTTTCATCAATATTGTGTAGAAGGGAGCCAGAAAAATTGTATTACAAGAAAATATATAAATTTGGGAAAATATGCATTGAATGTGGTGATTTGACATTGCTCCATAGGAACTTTCTTATTGATCCCAACTAGTTTGGGATGTCAGATGTCACCGTCACATGGAATCATTATGAGTATTTTGTGGGAAATCAACCATCTTCTTCAACTCTGGTGCCTAAGAGGATCAACTATGTTGAGGATGAGATTCCTATTTCACAATTCATGGGGTGTTTAGATCTATAAATATATCAAACACTCACACAGGTATAGGTAGTAAGCATCTAAATTTAAGCATTCTCACAAAGTATTTCAGCCAGGAATAGCCTTATAATTGGTGGACATTGCTAAGAATTACACATTTTCTCCTCTGACATAGATACAGAGTAAGTATTGTCACTCATACCAAGTGTCCATATTATTATATGTTCTGTACAAACATGCACAATTGAACATTGATGGTAGGGATAACGTTGATTATTCATGTGATGTGATTAAGGAGTATCACTTTTACATCAGTGATGATCCTGAACATGACACAATGTTTGTGCAACATTGCTTTGAACTTATTTATGAATCATTAAAAAAATGGCATATCATTCAGGAAGCATTAGATATGGTCAGATGGTTGCAGAGGGTAGTTCAAGTCAACATGTACTTTTTATTGGTTAAGCTCACTATACAAGAAGACAAAAATTTAGCATACTTGGAGCTACTTTGAAACATGACATGCAAAGGGTGAGCATGATGGTGCAAGTACTTGTGTGAAGCAAACACTTAGGAGGTACCAAATGAGTCATCATGCAGATCAACTCAAATCATCACTAAAGGTGGTCAACTGGTGCAGATCCCATTTAGGACATGAAGGTCACGAATCTACAAGGCTTGTGCATAGGTTCTTCTGGAATGTTAAACTGGGCGATGTGAATAGATCCATTTCTTGGTATTATAATATTGTAGAAGGAACAAGATAATTACACTCAGTGAAAAGCAAACATATGGGGGAAATATTTTCCATCAAGACAAGAAAACTCGCATGCTTTTGTGAGTTTTGCTTTGATGTTGATGGATGTAGACTTGATCACTATTAAAAACATGGGTACATGAAAGGATGGAACTATGACCCTCTTAATCCAAAGGCACCTCATCCAATTCCAAAATGGCAAGAGATGCACAATGAAGAGGCCATCATTTCACTTGATCATGATCGCGTCTTTGGTCTTGTAAGGGAAGGTATGTGGCTCATCTATCATTAACAATTTCATCTATATATTGAAATCTTGAATGTATTTAACTAATACATATTTTGTATTTTGGTTGTAGGCGATGTTTTTGTTGTCACTACCCCTGTAGGAAACGAAAAGAATGTGGCAACTATTTGATGTAATGCACACATGTGAAAAGTAGGTTGGTGAGACCATATGAAGATGGATAAATCAAATACCAAATTGGTGACATGGTTGTGAGGGGCCATTTTTTGGAAAGGTTAAAAATAAACATATCACATCATTTATAAAGATTTTATGCCTGAATATATATCTTGTCAATATATTCTTCTAGTCATAACATCTCGAATCAATCTCACAGAAATCAAAATGAAGAAAGGTGAACCAAGGAGATGGAAGATGATATAGTCAGACCATGATTGTATTATGGAGACTTGCATTCCTATGAGCCATTGGCCAGATGAGTAGATGATGCAAATGGCAAGCCCTGAAGTTGAGTCTATAGCAGTCAAGTGTAATCTAATCTAGCATAAGAGATCAAAAATGTATGATTTTTGTAATCTATAAATGTGACAGTTGGATACTCTTGTAATTTTATAATTTTGAATAGAGAAAAGTTTAAGTCTTACCTAGGATGGATCCATAATGGTGTACATATATGTTATATAAGCTTTAGTTTCATTTAGGTGGTTAACTTTCTAAAGTACACCTAATTTCAAGGAGTGTTTATTTTTAGGGATAAGATCCTTATTTGGACCCCATATATCTAAAATTTTATTAAAATTTAGAATCAATAGGGATTTAGATTTAGATTTAATTAAAAAAATTTGATCTTAAATTTTCTAAATGTCATGTGTATAGTATTCATGTTGAGCATGCAAGAAATTTTATAGATCTATACACACATCATGCATTTGGTTTCTAGAAAAACCATTTCAATTTGTAACAACCAAGTTGATATATTATTTTACTTAAAATGGACATTCAACTATCTAGGTTATGAACAACATTGAAATATTTTTATGTTATTAATAAATACATCATGTGTTAGTTTGATATAAAACATGGAAAGAGTTACACATGCTTCATATTGGAAATATATACATACCATGTTATGACTATTAATCTCTTTTAGATAACCTCAAAAGAAATAAAACCGAATAAAACTTTTTTGTAGTTTACATCTTGACATCTAAATTAAAATCATTGTAATTTAACAATCATTGACTGCGCTAAAAGACACTTTCTACAAATTCAATATTAAATTGATGTACATGATATATTTAGTTCATTTTAAGTATCAAAGTGACTTGCATCATAATAAGATTGTACTTATTTCCTTAGTCTATGAAACTAGAATTCAAAATTGTTTGTTTGTAAAATTTTACTTCTTGAATGTTCTTAATTGAGAACAGAAAAATAAAAAATAAAAAACCACAATTGATACAAATTATAACCTAGGAAACCCTTTCGGGAAAAAATATAGTTGGAAGGTGAGGTTGCTCTGCTCTCTTTCTTTGAATAGAAAATGGTTGTGAATAAAAAGAAGGCTTGTGGCCAGTGGGTTACTACAATGCACAAATCCTCTCTGTGTGCTCTCTCCTTATCCCTCTTGAATACTCTACTCATTTATGGAACAAATGCACTTGAAAAGAATGGAACCTATTTTCCTCCTAGTGCCTCAGTTATAACACAACCCAATAGCCTACTAGTGGTTAGGTTTTATTCCCTCAACTCATAACCAGAGTTACAATATGGATTCTTCTAGATTCTTCTTCATCATGATAATGTAATTGGGCCTTTTTCATAAATAGTGGGGTCTGATGTAGAATCCACTTGAATTATGGTGGCAAAAATATGAAGGTCAACTTATGAGTGACATAACTTTTGCATACAGACTATGATTGAGGTAATTATTATGTCGTGGAAAAGGTCATTAGAGAAATTTTGAGGTATAAAATGGACCTCCTAAGAAATAGTATAAAATAATAGTGTAAATAATTAAATAATAAGATTAGATTACCTCATAAATTTTTGGAAAAAGAAAAAAACTACCTTTTCAACTCGTATATTCAACTTATCTCCCTATGATTTTATTCAAAATTTGAGTGGGAGCACTTGTTGGATGCATAATTTAATTTGCATCCAAAGAGCACCCGGGTTTCATGCTTTTGATGGATCCTAATACATGAAAAATGTGAAATACATGAAAAAATGTGATTGCAGTCACATTTTTTATGAAATCTAAAAAAAAAAAAAATAGTTTGAATTTCTTCAAAAAAAATTAAAATGTAGCCACATTAGTGAACAAAAATTATTTTAAAAAGTAGAAAAAGAAAACATTGGTATTGAGATGGTCTTGATTGAAGATCTCAATTTCTCATTTCTTGACTCCATTGGTGTGAAAAAAGTATGAACGTGATATAGTTTTTAAATTTTATATTAGCATTTCATTTTGAAGATTTCAAAGGAAATCAACATGTCATCATTTACAGAGCAATTGCATGCTAAAATGTACACCACTTTAAATTTCTTGAGCGTTATTGTGTATCTAAATAAGGACCCTCTAAGATGGACAAGACATGTTCCAAAGGTTCATGGGGACGCATCTAGTGGCACATCATGTCACATCATTTCTGGAACATATTTCAAAACTTAGGATGGAACACAAAGATGTTATAATCAGGTGGTTTTCACATAGCTTGGTAGGAAATTCAAAAGATTGGTTTAGATATTTTGGAAAAGGGGAATATCATCTTTTACAAGTTTGATCCAATCATTTTGCAAGTATTTGGATAGTAGTTATAAAAAAATAAGAAAATGTTGAGGATCTAGTTGAAGCTTGACACAATAATAAATAAATAAAATCATCTGATACTTAATGCTTGAATGTGATAGAAACTTTATGAATGGTTTCTTGGTTGAAATCAAAGATAGAAATAATGATGCAATGTCCTTGATTAAGCATATCAATGAAATTTTTGTGGCCTTGGTCAAGTAAATATTGGAAGGCGTTTTCATGAGGATGATGAATATGCTTCTTCATTACAAGCACCATTTATGCATGAGATTTCAATTCGAAAAGATGAAAGTAATGACAAAGACCATGTTGTAGCATCTCATGATTCCATTTAAGATAAAACACCTTATGATGATGAAGACAAGGTTTTGTAATTCAAATTTGTTTTACTTGTTTTGAATTTAATGATGAAATCATTAATAGTTTTAAGATCATAGACATGATCGAGAAACCCTTGGAAGATGACAATTTTTCAAGTGTTATTATCCCCTCACATGAAGAAGAATATGGCAGCTAAGAGGATGAGGATTCAAGCACTCTATTTTTTTATTGGGAGGCATAGATGGGATTTGGATCACTAGCCTTTTCATGGAGATCCCATATATGACACTGATAGTGAAAGCCATGGCATTAATATTTTAGATTTAGTATCTTTTAAACAACCAAACATGATATAGGTTTGTGTGTCATTTTCCATTGTCAATTAATAGTCATATCCTCTCATCTCTATGGTTGATTTATGCAACATAATTGGTTTATTCATGGTGATAATAATGCAGAGTTTTTAAATCCCTTAATGCCTTCAACTTTTGTCCAAAGTAAGCATGAAAATCCAATTGGAAAATAATTTTATGAAGCTACAACCTATTTAAGACATCAATTCTTTCAACTAGTTTTTTATTACAAGGATTTTCAATCTCCCAAAAGAGGGAAAAAAAACTCTACATTTTGAGCTATTATATTTTTCAATATCTGATGTATTGCCTCATTCTTCATGCATATGTTTTATGGATGGAAGCCATCAATTTTGTTGCGATTTTTGGTGGAGTTTCCATTGGGGATCCAAGGGAGAAACTTAGAGTGAAGGTCAAGCAGATACCTTGAGGTCCGAGAAGGCCTACGATCTAGAGTCAAAGGGATCGAAGCTTCAGATAGAGTAAGCAAGCTCAGGAGGGATTCAATATTCGAAGGGAGTCAACAGACTCAGAGGGAGTTAGCAGCTCAAAGGAAGACAACCTTCAAATTCATGAATTCATGGTACAATATGGCCATGTAGAGGAGAGGGAGGCTTCTAATAGTAGGATGTCTTCAAAGAAGGGTCCCTGTAGAGCGAATTTCTTGTGTCATATGGAGCAACTATGGTACTAGATCAAGGGTGGAAATGTTTTCCAAGTTCGAAGGCAAAGCCACTTCTAAGTGGTATTGTGAGAATACATCCCTTGTTAAGTGGGAGTGCTGATGTTTTAGCTAGCATTGTTGGGAGTATTCTCACAGGTGATGCAAGTGGGATAAGTGGGCTAAATGATGGGGATTTGCACCAATAGACCCATGGTATTCTCATGACTCATGTTAGTCTAATGACCCATGGTATTTTGATAACCCATTGTATTGTACCCTTCGAAAAAGTATAAGTACAAGGGTGAGTGATTCATTTGGGTGGCTCAGTGGAGAGCATATTGTGGAGGAGAAGGTCAAGTCCTCAAACCCCTTGAGGGACGAGAGAGCCTATGGAAGGTGATCAGTAAGAGAGTGTCTTTGGGAGGAGAAGGCCAAGAAGGCCTCAGACCTCTTAAAGGCTGAGAGGGCTTGTGAAGGGCCAGAAGGTCCAAGAAAGATAAGCAAGACAACAAGGGTAAAGGATTAGGAGTAAGAGGCTCCTAAGGTTGAGTATGGACCAATGGCACTAACAATAGGGACACAACATATAGATATGGAGGAGCAAAATTTTCCTTCGGGGACTACCAAGAGGAGGTCGAGATGGGTCTAAGGAGAATACATACCATACAACAACACTAGCCTTACAACAAGGAGTGTGATACTTAGTGTTCTATGTCCATGGAAGGTGCAAGGAGAAGCATCGGAGACAGACCCAAATAATTTTAGGAAGATCAAAGGACAGATATAGGGCTTGATTAGGTGGATAAATCTAGGCTATTCTTGAATATGTAATTCCTCAGTTGGCCCATTGTCCTAGTAAGGAATCCTGAGTAGGTTCTGAGAAGTATTTAATGAAGAATTGTTGATTGGGAAAAACTTGTGTGTAATATGTTTATTATGCATATAGTTGTGGGTTTTAAAAGTTCCATTACGCATAATTTATTTTTGGTTAGACACATCAATGTGTTTCATTTCATTAGTTGTGTAACGTTAATAGGAAGTTGTCATTAGATCTAGTGTGTGTGTATGTACACTGAGTTTAGTTCCCACAAAATCTAACATGGTATTAGAGCATGGTTTATGAGAAGGGAAATTAGATCTAAGATTTGCATACGTGACAGCTTTGGGAGGACATTGTAGGAACTTTTGCAGGTAGTAGCATTGTTCTAAAGACCCATGCTAAAATAGTTGGATAATTATGGTAAAATGTAACAATAGAGAAGGAAGAGTGCAAGTTGATTCAAGAGATTTCCGGGAGGCCAAATTGTTGGATATTGCAGGGTCAAATCATTGAAGCAAGAAGGACGTAATTTATTAGAAAAGCAAATTTCGCAAGGCTCGATTTCGTATAACAACAGAGATTGTGTGAGGGGAAGATGCAGGGCTGAGTTGCTAGTGAATAGGTGGGATGAAATTATTTAGGCCAAAATTCTTCATAGGTTGATTTCCAATGTACCAAAATTCCTAGGGCCAAATTCTTCTAGTGGGGTCGAGTTACAAGTTTCAGGGGCAATGCATATTTCCTTGGTTGTGACAGGATATTCATGTGAAAATGCAGTGAGGATTGACAGGGCTATGCACACTATAGGAGAAAGTAGTCGAGTGTGTGGGTCTAGTAATGCATAGGCTACAAAAAGGTCAGGCCAAGATAGTGAACAAACCTACTTATAGAGCTATGTGAGGTAGTTGTCAAGACTAGGTTGTGGAAGCAATGCAACGGAGTGGTGTGAAGGATTGTGCCATGGGAATGGTGCCTTGTTGGGCATGATCGCATTACTATGAGTGGCCGTAGGTAACAAAGAGTCTTCGGGTAGAGAATCTAGTGAAACAAACTATGACTGTTAGCAAGGTTCAGATGGCAGTGTATGGAAAGAAGCATAGTACCGATGGACGACAGGATTGGCAGAGGTCAGCCTTTAGAGGGAGAGAGGGAGACCATACCAGTTGAGGGTTTGGAAACAATGTTAGAGAGACCTAGCACTAGGAGCTACAAGATGGAGAATGAGGCTTGGGATGTTTCACAAGATCAAGAGGGTAATCCAATTCCAGTTGTTTCTTATAGAAGTACCTTCCTCACTAAGAGGGAGTGTCAGAGTTCGTAGCTTGGGCAAATACTTCAGAAGGTTAAGATATCCATTGGAGATCTAAGTGAGAAACTTGGAGTGAAGGTCGAGCAAAGACCTTAAGGGCCAAAAAGGCCTACAATATTGAGTCGAAATGGGTTAGGCTTCAGAGGGAGTGAGCATGCTCATGAGGGAGCCAAGAGCTCAGAGGAAGATGGCCTTTAGGTTCAAGAAGTCCCGGTAAAAGATGGCCATGTAGGATTTCCAAGAGTAGGAGGCTTCTAGGAGAAAGATGTCTTGAAAGAAGGGTCCCTATAATACAACGGGAAATGCTTATGTCATATGGAGCAGTTGTTGTAGGAGATCAATGGTGGAATGTGTTCCAACTTCAAAGTTGAAGCCACTTCCAAGTGGTGTTTTGAGAATACATCTCTCGCTAAGAGGAAGTGTTGATGTTTTGGGTAGCATTAGCAGTATTCTCAAATATGGGGCAAATGGGATAAGTGATGGAGATTTGCACATATAGGCCCATGGTATTACTCATAGTATTCTATTGACTCCTGGTATTACCCATGGTATTCTAATAACCCATGGTATTGCGCCCTTTGGAAAATTACAAGGGAGAGTGATTCATTTGGGTGTATCAACAAGAGAGATTCTTCTGGAGGATAAGAACGAGTAGGCCTCAAACCCATTAAGGGCTAAGAGGGCTTGTGAAGGGCCAAAAGGGATGAGAGGGTTGATAAAACTAGCAACGGTAAAGGAGCAAGAGAAAGAGGATCCTAAGAGTATGGACTAGTAGCAATAGCAACAGGGACACAACCTATAGATCTGGAGGAGGAGCAAGATTTTCTTTCGAACTCCACCAAGAGGAGACTGAGATGGGTCTAAGAAGAAGACACGCCATACAACAACACCAGGATCAGGAGGAGGAGGAGTGTGATACTCTAGCATGTCGAGTCCTTAAGGGCTGAAAAGGCCTACAATATTGAGTCAAAATGAGTCAAGCTTCAGAGGGAGTGAACATGCTCATGAGGGAGTCAAGAGCTCATAGGAAGACGACCTTTAGGTTCAAGAAGTCACGGTAAAAGATGGCCATGTAGGATTTCCAAGAGTAGGAGGCTTATAGGAGTAAGATGTTTTGAAAGAAGGGTCCCTATCATACAACGGGAAATGCTTATGTCATATGGAGCAATTGTTGTAGCAGATCAATGATGGAATGTGTTCCAGGTTCAAAGTCAAAGCCACTTCCATGTGGTGCTTTGAGAATACATCCCTCGCTAAGAGGAAGTGTTGATGTTTTGGGTAGCATTAGGAGTATTCTCAAATATAGGGCAAATGGGATAAGTGATGGAGATTTTCACATATAGGCCCATGGTATTCTTATGGCCCATGGTATTACTCGTAGTATTCTATTGACTCGTGGTATTATCCATGGTATTCTAATAACCCATGGTATTGCGCCCTTTGGAAAAGTACAAGGGAGAGTGATTCATTTGGGTGGATCAACAAGAGAGCATCTTCTGGAGGAGAAGAACGAGTAGGCCTCAAACCCATTAAGGGCTAAGAGGGCTTGTGAAGGGTCAAAAGGGATGAGAGGGTTGCTAAAACTAGCAACGGTAGAGGATCAAGAGAAAGAGGCTCCTAAGAGTATGGACTAGTAGTAATAGCAGCAGGGACACAACCTATATATCTGGGGGAGGAGCAATATTTTCCTTCGAGCTCTACTAGGAGGAGACTGAGGTGGATCTGAGAAGAAGACACACCATACAACAACACCAGGCTTAGGAGGAGGAGGAGTGTGATACTCTAGTGTGTCGAGTCCGAGGAAGGTGCAAGGAGCAGCGAGGGAAACAAATCTAGATCAGCTAAGGAATATTGAAGGACAATTTTAGGGTTTGATTAGGTGGTTAACTCTATGTTATTGTTGTATATATAATTCCTCAGTTGGGCCAATATCCTAGTAAGGGAGCCCAAGTAGGTTTTGAGAAAAATTTAATGAAGAATTGTTGATTGGGAAGAACTTGTATGTAATATGTATATTTTGCATGATCTAATTGTTGGTTTTATAAGTTTTGTTGTGCATAATTTTTTTTTGGTTAGACACATCAATGTTTTTCACTTCATTAGTTGTGTAAAGTTAATACGAAGTTGTTACTAAATTTGGTGTGTGCGTGCGCATTGAGTCTACTACCCACAAAGTATAACAAACACGAAGTTTTTTTTGTAATAAATCAAGTGGGCAATAATGTTTAAGACTGTATGCTACGGGTGATGGAGGTTTAGATCCATCACATCACTTTTTTCCAATGTTTTTCTTCTTGGTACGCATCATGTACATCAATAACCATTGAGATTCTAGAGTTCTCTGGTACAATATAGAAGTGTGCAATCCTCATATGGAACTACTAGTTGTTATCACCTAAAAATGTGAAATCCAGTTTGCATTCTTTCAACAACATTTCACAAGTCCTATGTTTGTTGGGATCTTGGATTTATCATTTTTATTACATGATTGAAATATGCTCAAGTCTTTTGAGGCATATTTGAGTGTTCAAGTCACACACTTGGAGGAAACGTTCCATATGTGGTAGTGATTGGCCTTTCGAGGAATATTATACATTTTTTCCATAATTTTTCATTAAAGAAACTTGTGAGGCATTTTCACACTCTTTGAGGCAAGAGTTGCATATATGGAGTCATGAAGAGGACATATTAGCACATGGTTCATGGCTAGGGAGCCCACTCTGTGAGGAGCACTCAACATAGGTGTATAATGAAGCTCTTTAAGAAGTATTCATACTTAAAAGTCGCTAAAAGAGGGTGCACTAGGAGTTTCTAGATAATTTTATGGGTTATAAATCAAACCATAAAATGAAGTCACTTCCTCATTTGCAAGACATATTTTCATTATGGAGAAAACTCTAGATCATTAGGCTAAAAGTGAAATATTGTGCAATTTTGTAGCATCATTAATGAAATATTCAGGGCTACAATTATATCTTGAAAACTTATTCTTGTATCTCGTCTTCCACTTTTCTTGGCTTGAAATATTGTTTTTGTTTTAATGTTATTTTGCATTGTCCGCCCTAAGAAATAAAATTTCAAATATGACTATGTTATGTACCAATTTTTTTTTTTTTTCTCTCAATACAAGGTTCTCTTTTACTTCATATTTTAGATATTGAGTTATGTTATGTTATGTGATGGAGCACGAATATAAAAAAAAACCTTAAATTTTCAAATATAATTATGTTATGTACCAATATTGAGTTATGTTATGCGATGGAGCAAGAATATAAAAAACCCATAAGTTTTCAAATATGATTTTGTTATGTACCAATATTGTTTTTTCTTAATAGAAAGTTGCATTTTCTTATATCCTAATTTATATAATAAAGTAATGATAGTATTGAATCTTTATAATTATAATATATTATCTAAATAATGAATTTGCAATATGGTCATAACAAAAAAAATTGTTATTCATCCTGGTTGATTGAATGATATCTATTATTAAGTTGTGCACATTCAAGTTTTTTTACTCCATGGCCCAAGGTTAAGACACCAATCTACTTGAATCCACACATAACATCTATGGCATATCATAAAAAAATTATTGCTAAGTATGATTTTATATCCGGAACTAATAAAAATTGATTTAACAATAAGGAAATCCGCTTTGTGTTAGAGTAGAGAGTAGAGTTGACCTAAAATGAAAAAAGTGACCATTAAAGTGATAATGGGTAGTACTTTTAAATTACCTTAACATTTTTACGCCGTAAGGCGTTTCCCTTTGAAATCAACTTTCCTCTGGGGTTTACAATTCTGAGCCTTTGATTTAATTGTTAGACGATTAAAATAATCTTACCCATCCAATTGATTTAACTATCTTCGACCGTGTGTCTTCGCTTCACAGCATCTGCATTATTGTGTACTGTGTAACTCCTGGATTGCTGTAAACTGACACAACGCTACCTATGGAAACCTCTGCTAAGTCAGGGAAGGGTGCAGGGGGCTGAAAGGGAGGATCCAAGAAAAAGCCCGTCATGAAATCAGTCAAGGCCAGCCTTCAATTTCCAGTTGGAAAGCTCGCCAAGTATCTGAAGAATGGCAGATATGCCAAGAGGGTTGGGATTGGAGCCCCCATTTTTCTTGCAGTTGTGCTTGAATACCTAGCAGCTGAGGTAAATATTGATATGAATTCTGTTTTTAACACATTGATTTGGTTCTATGATGTAGCGATTTGTTTGGTGGTTCAATTGTATCAGTGGCTTTTGCCAATCAGTGTGCTTTCCGAGTTAGGGTTTTGGGGATTTACAGGAAATTCATAGCATTTGCATTATTGTGTACTGTGTAACTCTTGGATTGTTCTAAACTAACACAGCGCTACCTATGGAAACCTCTACTAAGTTAGGGAAGGGTGCAGGGGGCCGAAAGGGAGGATCCAAGAAAAAGCTCGTCATAGAATCAGTCAAGGTCGGCCTTCAATTTCCTATTGGAAGGCTCGCCAGGTATCTGAAGAATGGCAGATATGCCAAGAGGGTTGGGATTGGAGCCCCCATTTTTCTTGCAGCTGTGCTTGAATACTTAGCAGCTGAGGTAAATATTGATATGAATTTTGTTTTTAACACATTGATTTGGTTCTATGATGTAGCGATTTGTTTGGTGGTTCGATTGTATCAGTGGCTTTTGTCAATTAGTGTGCTTTCTGAGTTAGGGTTTTGGGGATTTATAGGAAATTCTTGGTTTTCATTTGTTGGACTGTTAGGAACTGTTACCTCAAGTCTCAGAATTTAGGTTTTTGCCGAAAATATCCAGCTTTCCCTTTGTTAGGCGGTTAAGAATTGGTCAAGTGCAATTTTAGATCAAATTTGTTTGTTTCCTTCTGTTTTTTAACCCATAAACTTATCTTAAGCTAATTGAATATTTTCTGATTGAGTTCTTAGGTCTGATGGGTCAATCCAGCTCTTCTTTAGCTCCTCCACCAATGGCCCTTTTTCTGGAGAAGAACGAGGTCGAACAGTTTGGTGTGTATCCAGAACGGGATCTCATTGTATATTTATTGGATGAATGCTTGGCCTCGATTTTCCATAAGCTCAAAAACGAAGATCGAAATGCTTTTTCCCTAGTCTGCATTAGATGTCACCGCATTGAATCGAAAAGCAAGCAACGCCTAGTTCTCCTTACTCGAACTGAGCTTTCCTCCTTGCTTCCAACCCTGATCACTAGATTTGAACATGTGACTGTTATGGCTCTGAAATGCTCCAGAAAATTTCCCAGTATTGACAACAAGGCACTTTCTTTAATTGGAAAGAGTTTCACTCATCTCAAGAAGATCAAACTGAAGAGATGCATCGAGATTACTGATGAGGGTCTACAGTCCTTCTCACTTGTATGTGGTCCTATTAAGAAATTTTCATAAGGGTCATGTGGATTTGGAGCGAAGGGTTTGAACTCAATACTTAAGAATTGCAACGAACTGGAAGATCTTACAGCTAAAAGACTTAGAAGATTAGATGTTCAAACGGAAAGAATAGGGCCAGGGCAAGGTAAGATACAACAATTGTGCCTTAAAGATCTTTATAACGAGCAGCTATTTGCCCCACTATTATCGGGATCCAAGTGTCTAAGGACGCTCATTTTATCACGGAATTCAGGGTCTTGGGATTAGTTGTTGGAAATCAGCACTAGAAACTTGCAACAGCTGACGGAATTGCAAATTCAAAACATGCATTTAGGTGATAGAGGTTTGATGGTTGTTTCAAAGTGCTCAAAGCTGGAAGTATTTTATATTAGCAGGGTGTCTGATTGTCCTGATCGAGGTATTTATGCAGTTGCAAATGGATGTAGGAAACTGAGAAAGGTGCACCTTGATAGTGGCAAGTCCAAAAGAATTGGCGAGGAAGGGTTACTGTCCATTGCAAACAAATGTCATCATATGCAAGAACTTGTCTTGATGGGCATTGCTATTTCAGTTGAGAGTTTGAGTGCCTTGGCTTCCAATTGCCCTATGCTGGAAAGAATGGCACTCTGTAACAGTGATAGTGTTGGGGACAAGGAGATGTCTTGTATTTCAGGTAAGTTCATAGCATTGAAGAATCTATGCATTAAAAATTTCCCAATATCTGATGAAGGTCTTGTGACGATTGCCAGCGGCTGCCCTAGCCTTATAAAATTAAAGGTGTAAAGCAGTAACACCCAAAAGTGTATGTCATGTTCCAAAAAAAAGAGCCTCTCTAATCGTTGCTATTGATGGTGGTTCACAGACAGCAGGAGAGGATGATCAGAGCAGGTCTCTTCAGCTTGGGGATGACAAAGTCATTAGAGAATCAACTCATGTGCTATGCGGAAGTAGAGGTCACTTAATCAAGACAAAATTGGGCACAACAGCTTCCAATTTGCTCAGAGGGTCTTTTTTCTGGTGGCCAGTCTTGTGGTTAAGTTTCTGAGATAGATATATGAAAGGATGCTTATTGTATTTTATTGATTCCCTTTGACGATTCTTTCTTTGCAAGGAACCTCTACGACGCATGACTGTTGTGAATATCCGGAAATTCTTGTAGCCATTCTTTGTAAACCTTTATATTCTATTCCGAACTGGATTATTTCCTAACAAGTCTACATGATGTTGAAGTTAGAGCCTATTTTGTTTCTTGTTGTAGGTACATGTTTTTGTTTGATCAGATCTATAATATGTAATTTGAAATCCAGTACCTCATATTGTATTTCCAGAACACTACTGTTTGTTTATGAAACTCAGTCATGTATCTTAGGGCTTCCTTGCAATGCCTGAAACAAAATTAAATTCCACAATAGATCCATGCATCTCAGTGCATTTCACCATCTTTCAGTAAGCAGGCAATTCCTGTCTTTGAAGATTCTTCCTTGTATAATCGGTCAGCCGGCATTCAAATTTTTGGCTACAGCGTTTAGGTCCATTTCCATTGGGTTGGTGATTTTTAACAATCTTAATTACATTTTTGACTTGTTTCAGTTGCATTTTGCACTTGTCTCTGTACATGTAGAACTTTTTTGGCTATGCTTAATTTATCTAATTTCTATACTATCTCATGCTCTCTTTTTTCTTGGCCTCTGGTATTTCAATGCCTGCAAAGATGAATCCTGTCATACATGAAAAATTGCCCAATATTTGATGAAGGTCTTGTGACGATTGCCAGCAGCTACCCTAGCCTTATAAAATTAAAGGTGAAAAGGTGTAAAGCAGTAACATCCAAAAGTGTTTGTCAGGTTCAGAAAAAAAGAGCCTCTCTAATCGTTGTTGTTGATGGTGGTTCACAGACAGCAGGAGAGGATGATCAGAGCAGGTCTCTTCAGCTTGGGGATGACAGAGTCATTAGAGAATCAACTCATGTGCTATGCGGAAGCAGAGGTCACTTAATCAAGACAAAATTGGGCACATCAGCTTCCAATTTGCTCAGAGGGTCTTTTCTGGTGGCCAGTCTCGTGGTTAAGTTTCTGAGATAGATATATGAAAGGATGCTTATTGTATTTTATTGATTTCCTTTGACGATTCTCTCTTTGCAAGGAACCTCTACGACGCATGACTGTTGTGAATATTCGGAAATTCTTGTAGCTATTCTTTGTAAACCTTTATATTCTATTCCGAACTGGATTATTTCCTAACAGGTCTACATGATGTTGAAGTTAGAGCCTATTTTGTTTCTTGTTGTAGGTACATGTTCTGTTTGATCAGATCTATAATATGTAATTTGAAATCCAGTAGGAGGGGTGGCATCGGAAGCACCTCACAAGGTCAAGGCAAGGCCTAGGCATTTGTCCAGGACTCAGTCGAAACTTATTCCATTGTTGTCCCTTGAGAAATTAGAAATTTGGAAACCATGGTGGATGATGAGAGGCAATCTTATTCTGACTCTAAGATAATGGAGGAGATTTCTTGTTGGGCTCCCGATCATAGCCATATTAGTGGATGGAGAAACAAATACCTCAACTCAATTTCACTACACTCGAAGACAAAGACCCCAACTCAATTTCATTGCACTAGAAGATAAAGACCCAGCTTGGTATGATGATGAATGATAAACAAGTGGAAAGATACAATGTTTTTGCTTAGTTGGAGAATATTAAAAGAATGTTGAGGAATCAACATATTTTCATGCATAGGATGGATACAAGGCTGACCCATGTAGAGAATGTGACTTTGATACTTCTGTGCCTTCCCATTCTAGCCGATGTAAAAGGTCATCTTCAATGTGACTTTGATATTTTTCTTTCCCCATTTGAGTGAAAATTTCCTTTAACTCTTAATAGTCTACAAATCTACTGGAATATATGGTTTCTTCTTATGTTTTGTACTGACTAACCAAATGTGTAGTTTTTTTTACTTTCTACTCCTCTAGTTTCCCCGGAAGAAACCCAAATCCCCTAAATAATAAGAACATCATTGTACTCTAGATTTGAAGGCATTTTGATGCAATAATGTTTTTTAATATATATATATATATATATATATATAATATATATATATATATATCTATATATATATATATATTCGATAACATGAATTTGCATGGAAAGGAGATTTCTGCCATTGTCAAAGTGCAAAGGAAATTTTATGGCATCAAATTTTTGTAACCCATATCCTTCTTTGATCGTGAACCAATCAAGAACTTTTGTGTCACTGAATTTTCTTATTCCATTTCATCCATTGTTGATTAACCAGCTATGTTTGTATAACCCGTTCTTTACCCATTGCCCAACAACGTTGACCTAAGGAGATGCCGCAAAACTGTATTCCAAACCAGTATATATCTTTGTTACGTCTTAGAAGATTATTATAAACGCATTGTTTTCAGAACACCAGATATTGACTGAATTCCAGTGATGATTTATATCATTCTAGACATATACCAAATGATATCCAACATTAGCTAGTCTGCACAAATTGTTGATACAATAGAGAGTGGCTGACATCGAAGCCACTATATGTATTAGGTAACGATTTTTTTCGAGAGGATTGTGGAAAATTTTCCATCATGCGAAATTACCTGTTTAAATTTTTCGATCAGCTCCATTGTGGACCCATTCACCAATCTCAAACTCAAAATGAAAAATTCAACAGCTAAAAGCTTTTCTTCCATGGAAAGAAACCATTGTTAGTGTTGAAAATAATGAAGAATATGTAAATTTGGAGAAATTTGGTTCACTAGAGTTTTATATTATGAATTAGTTCTTATTTTTTAGACAATTGTCTTAACTTTTATAGATTCCTTTTATATAGATTGTTCTTGTTAGCATAATTTCGAAATAGGCTTCTCTCCTAGTGCATATAGGCCATGATGACAGGTGTGGGGCAGTTCCATTCATTGTATGTCACACTATCTTTCAGATTAGACACAGTAATATTTCCTTTTATATAGATTGTTCTTGTTAGCATAATTTTTAAGTAGGCTTCTCTCCTCGTGCATATAGGCCATGATGACTCATCACACACAACATAAAGTATGAAATGTTGTTAACATTGGAGAGCCTGCCATCCATTCAGAGAAGGTAAATCTTAAGGAGAATCCAATTAGGTATGGCCACACTCTTCAGCCTTGTATCACTTGTTTTGGGAATAATACATTTGATATTCACTACTGCACAAGAAAAATGCAAATCAAGAATGATACATTATGAACCCAAAAGACAGTGACCACATACTAGGTTCACCCTCCCTACATAAGCAAGGAGAGTTAGCATGTCCATTTTGTATCTGATCTCAATGCATCTACATCATCCCTAAAATTTCAATCATCTTAGAGATTTGCATAGCCAACTCCATTCTATTAATTGAAACTTCTCCAAAATGGACTAGATTAGAAGGTTGTTCTGCACCGTTGTTTCCATAAGGAGCTGTATGTTAGTCTGATTTGGTTTCCCATGGTTTTCGTTACGGTTAGAGGCGCAGGAGGAGGAGGGGGTGCAGTTCAGCAGCAACAGCACCGACAGTTCAGTTGTTATATGTAGTTGATATTACATGATATGATTCAAAAGTTCATATGAGTTTAGGAGAAGAAACTAATCAAAAGATTTTGATTGCTTCCTCAGAGTTCTATATCAAATTTAAAGTGTTGGCATAGTCATTTTGTTATGCACATAGACTAAAATTTTCCTTTTTGCTGGATACTCAAATAGAAACTGAAAAATTGCTGGCAAAATTAGTTGTGGAGCTAGGAAAGCAGAAGGTTTGATGTTCTCTCTTACCTTGTACAATACTTGAGAAAGTGGCATACTGTAATTATCTATGTAGGATGCCATTTATTGGTTAAGAGTTAGAACGACATATGTTTGATGCACTCCAGTAGTCTAGGGATCTAAGCCTCCAATATTTTCAGGACCTTGAGCTTTTACCATGGTCTCGATTTTAGAGTTGTTTTTATTGAACTAAATAAGTTTGTATATAATCTAACAAATCTAGATTCTTGTATGATATTCTAGCAAAAGTATCGTAACATTAACGACTGTTCTGTTTTGCAGAAGGGACATACACAGCTTAGAAATTAGACAGTGCGTGTCATTTTTTAGGTTATCAATATCATGACTCTTTACCATCTAATTTTGATTGCAACAATGCATTTGTAAGTGCAAATACCATTATAATTACACGAACCATTCAAATGTGTTGAAAGTATAATGAGCTAATAAACTAGGTACTTGGGAAGCTAATCAAGCATTTCAGAGTAATGTGTACCTTGAACAGGTTGATGCTCTTTTCTTACAGACTCTAGGTCAATTAACATTATGTCTTGTCATACTACAGTTACATGACTACTGTCACAAACCTAATTCAACCAATATCCAAGTGGAGTTGTGGGGCAGTTCCATTCATTGCATGTCACACTATCTTTTAGATTAGACAAAGTAATATTTCCTTTTATATAGACTGTTCTTGTTAGCATAATTTTGAAATAGGCTTCTCTCCTGGTGCATATAGGCCATGATGACAAGTGTGGGGCAGTTCCATTCATTGTATGTCACACTATCTTTCAGATTAGACAAAGTAATATTTCCTTTTATATAGATTGTTCTTGTTAGCATAATTCTGAAATAGGCTTCTCTCCTGGTGCATATAGGCCATGATGACAGGTGTGGGGCAGTTCCATTCATTGTATGTCACACTATCTTTCAGAATAGACACAGTAATATTTCCTTTTATACAGATTATTCTTGTTAGCATAATTCCGAAATAGGCTTCTCTCCTGGTGCATATAGGCCATGATGACTCATCACACACAACATAAAGTATGCAATGTTGTTATAACTGGAGAGCCTGCCATCCATTCAGAGAAGGTAAATCTTAAGGAGAATACAATTAGGTATGGCCACACTCTTCAACCTTGTATCACTTGTTTTTGGGAATAATACATTTGAAATTTCACTACTGCACAAGAAAAATGCAAATCAAGAATGATACATTATGAACCCAAAAGATAGTGACCACATACTAGGTTCACCCTCCCTACATAAGCAAGGAGAGTTAGCATGCCCATTTTGTATCTGATCTCAATGCATCTACATCATCCCTAAAAATTTCAATCATATTAGAGATTTGCATAGCCAACTCCATTCTATTCATTGAAACTTCTCCAAAATGGATTGGATTAGAAGGTTGTTCTGCACCATTGTTTCCATAAGGAGTTGTATGTTAGTCTGATTTGGTTTTCAATGGTTTTCATTCCTAGAGATTATCTATTTGTCCCCAAAAGGAACCATTTAATAACAAAGAGCTGCAATAAAGAGAATCTTGTACTCAACAACAAGCCATATCAAAAAGTCTCTGTCAATCTTGTAGTTCCACATAACATGCTTAATAGTTGCAGGTTTGTGACAAACCATGCATCATCCATTTGTAATGCTAGTACAATGAATGCTTTCATTATTGTAAAACCATTATGAAGAATTCTAGCCATGCAAGGATTATAGATTTGAGAAGAGTTTATCCGTAAATTACGTAATCAAGGAAGGAAGGAACAAACGAGCATTAGGAGGGAGTTATGTGGGGTTGGTTTCTTTTGACAACATTGGTGATGAATTCATTTTTTTCATGGACCACGAAGTTAAATAAATTCCCCTACCATGCAATTATACCTGAACAAACTGCCTTGGATTTTTTCTGGACTGAACCATTTCCCAGACAAGACATTCCTGGCCTTGGTCTTGCTAGTATTAGGATTGCTTAATATTATTGTGTAGAAATCTTGTCATTGTGCAACATGGCATTGAGTGAAAGATCTCAATAAATAGCAACAGAAAGATGAGAAGGAAAATATTGATAAGCCCTTACAGTCAAAGTTATCATTTGAGTTAATGAAAATAAATGAAAGCCAGAGAAAGGTGTCTGAGAAAAGAGGCAGGAAGAAGGATGAATGATATGCATATTTGTTTCCTGTGATTGCTTTTAGTGTTGGGATCACTTCCATGGCAGCAGGGGTAGCCTACTATCATTTTGTTTGGAAAGTGCAGGTATTGCATGTCTTGGTGGGGAAATGTCTATGTGTCTATGTGAAATGTGCTATAATGGTTGGAGTAGGCATGATAACAAAGAATTCGGGTTTAACACCAGAAGACATTTTCAGGGTCAGCAAGTTCAATCGTGGGAGGTGGAGCATCTGAAGCACATGTTAAGTGATTGGCTGCAGGACAACCCTGCAAAGTTCCCAAACATTATGTTCGTAAATCCTTGAGAGTTAGAATGTCTTGAAGTGGAATAAAATAGAATATAATTTGATTGATTTTGTTAAATTTTTACTTGTTTAGCTCTGGCAGTCTTCTCTAGAGTAGCAGGGCGTAGTTAGTGACTAGGTATAGGACTTTCAAAACACAAGTCTCACCAGAAGACATTTTCATGGTCAACAAGTTCAATCGTGGGAGGTGGAGCATCTGAAACACATGTTAATTGATTGGCTGCAAGACAACCCTGCAAAGTTCCCAAACATTATGTTCGTAAATCCTGCAGAGTTAGAATGGCTTGAAGTGGAATACAATAGAATATAATTAGATTTATATTTTTAAATTTTTACCTTGTTTTGCTCTGGCAGTCTTCTCTAGAGTAGCAGGGCATAGTCAGTGACCAGGTACAGTAGTAGATCTGTACAACAACAGTAAGGGTACACTTATTGCTGTTGAGATTATGGCTAATATACGCTTGATGCCATGTGTCGACCCTCTATTTGATGTCTCAGTGTTTTTATTGAGCCTACAGTTGACTGCATTCACTGACCTAGGGACATAGGTTTTGAATGGTGGGTTTTTTTAACTGTATTCATTTTTCCAACACCTGCAAACATAACTTAAATTGAGGAATGATGATTAGAACAAAATTTCCAGACATTGGTATTCCTGGGCTTAGTGACACACTATAACTGCCCACTAATAACTTTCTCGATAAAACTTTACAAGTATTTTCAGCGAAGTCGTTGTCCGTGGTTCTGGGTGGGGGTTAAGGTCATTGGATCAAGCCGCCTTGGCTCTGGAAAACAAGAGTAACATAATTTTTGTTGAGGCTTTGGTTATGGCTAGATTTTTATTTACTTTTGCGATCTGTTGCTTTCGAAGTTTTATGGTGTCAAAACCCACACTAATTTTAAGCTGATCAACAATAATTGTTGATTGGTAATAATTTTAATGGATCTTAATCTAATATGTCGAGCCTAGTTGTATGGTCTGTGCAATTCAGCGTAGTTAAGATTGAAACCTCGATGTAAGGGTAAAATAATAACAACAGTGATCGTATACAGATAATCGAGTTTGTAGAGCGGTATCATTGGCAAAAATGAAATAACAAGCTTTACCAGATATGATACCACATTATCTCGCTCATCATAATCCTATGCTTTTATATATCATCACCAATCTGAAATTCTCCCATATTTCCACGAAGTTAATGATTTTTGTGCCCATTTCCATGAAGTTTATGATTTTTGCCCATATTAACGATGGAAAAGATCAAGCCCTCGAAGTGTTGATCAGGATTCGAACTCATGCCCTCCCTTCGCCTTTGCAATATCTTTTTCTACATGTTTCAATATTGTGTGTGCATTTCTTTGTAATTACAATGGTGGACCTATGTATTGGTGAGATGTATCTGCCAATACCACGACAAAGCTCTTCAGCACTCTCAGCACAAGCATCCAAACTATAAATATAAATGTAAGCTTATGTTTTAAGTCAAAACAAAAATGCATATATTGTGGTAGTTTGAAGTCAATCTACTTTGACTTTTATCCACTTATCTAGATGGTTTTTATATATTTTTTAGTTCAAATGTACACTAGATCTTACCAAGCGGTATTTTATTTAAGTCTATTTTATGTTTCCATGAGACGAAAAGAATCATTTATCACCTTAATATTAAATTAGAGTAACTCTTAATTCAATATTAATTAATCTACTTAAATGGATAAAAAAATAATAAAAAGTGTGAACAACATCCTTTCATTTTCTTATAGTCACTTTCATTAAAGTTGAATTTAATTTATGATATAAAACTTGCCATTCATATGGTGAGGTTAAACCATATTACAATTAATTATGATGTATATACTTTGTCTGTCTATATATATATAAAACAAAAAGTGTGAACAACATCCTTTAATTTTCTTATAGTCACTTTCCTTAAAGTTGAATTTAATTTATGATATAAAACTTGCCATTCATATGGTGAGGTTAAGCCATATTAAAATTAATTATGATATATGTATCTCCCAATACCACGGAAAAGCTCTTCAGCGCTCTCAGCACAAGCGTCCAAACTATAAATATAAATGTAAACTTATGTTTTAAGTCAAAACAAAAATGCATATATTGTGGTAGTTTGAAGTCAATCTACTTTGACTTTTATCCACTTATCTAGATGGTTTTTATATATTTTTTAGTTCAAATGTACACTAGATCTTACCAAGCGGTATTTTATTTAAATCTATTTTATGTTTCCATGAGACGAAAAGAATGATTTATCACCTTCATATTAAATTAGAGTAACTCTTAATTCAATATTAATTAATCTACTTAAATGGATAAAAAATAATAAAAAGTGTGAACAACATCCTTTCATTTTCTTATAGTCACTTTCATTAAAGTTGAATTTAATTTATGATATAAAACTTGCCATTCATATGGTGAGGTTAAGCCATATTACAATTAATTATGATGTATATACTTTGTCTGTCTATATATATAATAAAAAGTGTGAACAACATCCTTTAATTTTCTTATAGTCACTTTCCTTAAAGTTGAATTTAATTTATGATATAAAACTTGCCATTCATGTAGTGAGGTTAAGCCATATTAAAATTAATTATGATATATATACTTTGTCTGTCTATATATATAAAATAAAAGTGTGAACAACATCCTTTAATTTTCTTATAGTCACTTTCATTAAAGTTGAATTTAATTT